>JAYEVK010000328.1:0-101017 GCA_036346275.1 Otatea glauca | reverse complement strand
TTTAACACCGAAGAGTGATGTCTATAGCTTCGGAGTTGTTCTCTTAGAACTTATTGATAGATTTAATCTTGTAATTAGGAAAAAAAATTTAGGAAAGTTTGGTTTAGGAAAAAGTTCTGAAGTCCGAGCAATACTCAAGATGTACTTCGAGTCGGTCGCTGAGATTTTGCTATATAAGCATGCCCTCCGTAATAGCAAGATGTAACAAGAGAACAAGAAGCAATGTAGTCAAGAAGAGCTTTGTAGTTCAGTGGTTTACGCAATTATAGTAAATTGAGGAATCCCGAGTTTGAGTTCTCCTGCTACATATTTTAGTTGATTTCTTTGTTCTTTTTTTTTGTTCTAACCATTGGTATCAGAGCATAGGAGATCTCAATCTCCCAGCATGAGACGGCGCGCAGCACACGGGAAGAAAAGGCGACGCAAGATCAAAGAGGCAATTGCGCAGAGTATTCACACCGAGCATCGATTCCGTAGCGAAGCTGTCGATGAAACCAAGTCGACATTTTGGAGCTGCTGAGAAGGTGCGTGCACGTGGCGCTCGTCCGCGTCTGGCGGGATCAACGACGCGTGAATGAAAGGGTGGTAAGAAGGAGTCGCGTGCATGGCGCAAAGTAGCGACACCATCGTGCGGTACTGCGGTAGCGCCTGGGGCGGGCGACTACGTGCGGCGAGAGGGCTACGGGGCAGCGCTGGCAGCATGAAGAAAAAGAGGTTGCGGCAAGTGGGTAGCCAAGGAGAAAATAAGAGGGGGCGAGCGAGCACTCGGCGTCGCGTCAAGCGGCGAGAAGCGCGAAAGCCAGCGTTTTGTCTTTGCGATGTGCAGCGGTGCTAGTCGACATGGGCTGTGCAAGTAGTGCTAGCAAGAAGAACATAACAGAGATGAAACGCTCTTTTTATTGACCGAAAAGAAGACAGACAAAGCTGTGTGGGAGACGTTGAAAATGATGAATCTTGGTGTCAATCGTGTCAAGTATGTAAGTCTAGTTCGTCAAAGTTGACTCCGGGGCATTGGAGAGATGTGTTCGTCGTCCAAAGTCAAGTTCGTCGAAGATGAGTTCGGAATGTTGAGGAGTTATGGTCGTTGTTCTATATGTGTGTGGATATGAGTTCTTGCAGGTGTGTCCAAGTTCTCTCGCGGATAAGCTCTAATGCGATCTGCGTCACCGTCAAGTTGCGTTCGGTGAAAAGACAATTGGAGCTGAGACAAAGGTCATAATCGTCGGCGAGTGCGTTCTGGTGGTATGGCCACAAGAAAAAGGCGAACTTCTTGGAGATCGTTCACCATCTGTGTCAGTATGTGTTTGGGCAAATCGTAGTTGAGCCGATTGCCTCAATAAGTTAGAGTTGTGTTACAAGATTTGGGGGTGATTGATAGATTTAATCTTGTAATTAGTGTTAGGGTTTGTAGATGCAAACACATGCACAAAAGGAGACACAAGATTTACGTGGAAAACCCTTACGGGAAAAACCACGGAGGCGAAAATCCACTATTTTGGTTCAAATTTTTACATGTACATAGGGGTGGCATATATAGCCAGAGAGTAAGATTTGGAAAGATCTCCTTTATTAGGTAAGTTAGGATATTAAGGCCTTTGTGATTATCTCTAACAAACCTCCCTTGACTCAAAATCCATAATGAATTGTCTCCGTAAAACCCGAAGAACAATTAAGCACCATGAATGCCAACCAAGTCAAGGCAATGCTTGAACTTGGTATTTGAAAATGTCTTGGTCAACATGTGCGGGATTATCATCGGTATGTATCTTTCCCACAACAACTTGTCCTTGACAACATCACAAATAAAGTGGTACTTGATATCAATGTGTGCTTGGTCTTGGCATAATACATATCATTCTTGGTCAAACAAATAGCACTTTGGCTATCACAATAAGCGATAAAGTATTACATTTAATGCCAAGTTCGAAACCGGACCTCGCAACCAAATAGCTTCCTTAATGCCTTCGGTGGCTGAAACATATTCCGCTTCAGTAGTAGAGAGAGCGATAATAGGCTGTAAGGATGCTTTTCAACTGACTGCATGAGAACCACATAATGAGAAGATATATCCAGAAATTGATCTTCTTTTATCAAGATCACCAGCATAATCAGAATCAACAAACTCAAGACCATCATTTGTCTTCACTTTATTCTTATCAAACATCAAGCCAAAATTAGAAGTGCCTTTCAAATAACGAAGAATCCACTTAACTGCATTCCAATGCTCTTTGCTAGGATTATGCATAAATCTGCAAACAACACTAACAGAATGAGCTAAATCTGGTCTGGTGCAAATCATAACATACATGAGATTACTAACTACACTAGAGTTAGGAACACGAGACATATAGTCTTTGTCTTCTTCATTAATAGGACACTGACTTGAAGATAACTTATAGTGTGAGGCAAAATGTGTAGAAACAGGTTTGCAATTACAGAAATTAAATCATCAAGTACCTTCTCTATGTAATTTTTAGAGAGAAATAATGTACCGACTTTGCGATCATGTTTGAATTCCCATCCTAAAATTTTCTTAGTTGGACCAAGATCTTTCATCTCAAACTTATGACTAAGTCGAGTTTTCAAGCTGTTTAATAGTGACTTGTTATGAGAAACAATAAGCATATCATCAACATAGAGCACAAATAAACAAATGAACCATTTGAAAAGCTGTTTGAAATAAACACGATTATCATAGTTCTTTTGAGAATCTTGTTGTGCAATAATAAAGGAATCAAACCTTTTATACCCTTCTTAGGAGCTTGTTTAAGACCATAGAGACTTTTCAAATGACAAACTAAATCCTCTTTTCGGGAGTAGCAAAACCCTCGGGTTTGTGTCATAAAATCTCTTTTCTAAATCTCCATGTAAGAAGGCGTTTTAACATCAAGTTGCTCTAATTCCAAATAAAATAAAGCAACAAAAGCAAGTATAACCCGAATAGAAGAGTGGCGCTGTGAGGAGAAAAACTTCATTGAAGTCAATACCTCCTCTTTGGTCAAAATCTTTTACCACTAAGCGGGCTTTCCATCTTGCGAGGTTCAACTCGAGAAATACTATCCTTCTTCTTATAAATCCATTTGCACTTTAAGGTTTCTTACCTTGTGGAAGCTTAACCAAATCCCATATATGATTTTTATGAAAGCTCACAATTTCTTCATTCATAGTACATCAACCACTTAGAAGAATTTTCACATGAGATAGCTTTAGAATAAGAAGTTTCATGAGTATCACAAATATATTGTGCGACAAGAGCATAACGAGCCATATTATCGGTGTCATGATATCTAGTAGGTAATTGAGTGTTTCTCCTTGGTCTATCTCGAGCAATACAATGATCATTAGTACTAGGAGATCTGACCGGTTGTGAAAAAGAACCACTAGGTCTTTGAAATTGGTTGTGAAGAAGAATCATTATCAATGGTAGGAAAAATTACCTCAAATTCGCATTTCTTTTAGCGACTTGAAGTTCCAGATTCATTTGTGGATGAACAACCATCACTATCACTACCGGTGAAAGTAAAGCATCTTCATGAAAAGTAACATCTTGACTAACGATTAATTTGCAAGAATCAAAACACCATAAATGACATCCTTTGACCGTGAACCATACCCAACAAATATGCATTTTCTTGCTTTAAGCTCTAATTTTCCATCGCTAACATGACCATAAGCGGGACAACCAAAAATTCCCAAATTAGAATAATCAAGCTGGTTTACGACCAAACCTCTTACGGAATCTTAAAGTCAATGGCTGAATTTGGAAGCGATTAATCAAATAACGGTGTAAAGCAGATCTCGACCCACAAAAGCACGCTTATTTCATAAACACGCATTTGAAAGCATGCAGCGGGCTCTTTCACGAAGAGTGCGATTCATACGCTCTGCCACACCATTCTGTGAGGTTTACCTAGAAACGATTAAATGTCTTGCAATCCATTGTGAGTTCTAAGTTTCTTGATTTTCTTGCCAATTTGATTTTCAACCAAGACATTTCTTGAATACTAAAAAGCTTCATGCTTATGTTTCATGAAATAAACCCAAACTTTGCGAGAAAAATCAACAATGAAGGTAATTATGTACTCACAACCTCCAATAGAAGGAAATCTAGAATGACCCCAAAGATCGGAATGAATATAATCAAGAATTTCTTTAGTCGATGAGTTGAAGCAGAAAAAGCGACTCTCTTTTGTTTGCCAAATACACAATATTCACAAAAATCAAGTTTGCCAATATCATGTAAAGTCCTTTCTTGCATAAAAGATGCATACCTTTCTTACTCATATGACCCAGCGCATATGCCAAAGCTTGGTGATGTGAGGATTTGATGCAATAGTAAAAGCAGTGCGGAACACATGCTTGTAGATCCTTGTAAGTAATAAAGACTATTGATTCTATTGGCTTTCATAACAACAAGGTTGCCTTTAGAAATCTTAAGAACACCATTTTCACGGTATATTTATAACCCAAAGATTCTATGGTGCCCAAAGAAATAAGATTTCGTTTCATTAGGAACATGGTGAACATTTGAAAGAGTCTAACAATGCCATCATGAGTTTTGATTTGAATAGAACCGATGCCAACAATTTCAAGTGGAGACTCATCAGAAATTACAACTTCACCACAACCAACAGAATCATAAGTAGAAAACCACTCTTTATATGGACAAATATGAAAAGTGCAAGCTGAATTAATAATTCATGCAGTTTGATTCTTCATGTTGGAAGTGATAATTAGAGCCTCATCATCAGATTCATTTTCAACAAGACTAGCCTCAGCAGGTTTAAAAAATATGTCTTTTTGTCTTTATCTGCCCCTTTTTTCAACTTGTAACAATGAGTAATAACATGACAAGGTGTCTTACAATACTTGCGAAATTATTGGATTCACGTCCTCTTGACTTAGATCTAGGCGTGATATATGATAATTGCCTTTATGGGAGATCTACCTCTAACAATTAACCCTCGGCCTTAACCACGAATGAGAATTAATATCAAATTTCTCCTTAGACAATAAATTTGATTTAACATTCTCAAAACTAAAGAATATCATGATTGCCATAAAGCATAATTTCCTTAAAATGCTTAAAGGTAGCGAGCAAAGAGACCACCAGAATAGCCTTATCTTCATCATCAATTTTCACCTCTAATTCTCAAGATCAATGATGGCGAATTAAACAAAATAAGATGAGACTGAATAGAGGTACCTTCCGCCATGCGAATTGTGTACAGATGTTCTTTGAGGCGCAATTTGTTGGCAAGACTTTTCTTCATGTACAAGTTTTCCAATTTCTACCACATTTTTGCGGTAGTCTCATGAATGACTTTCTGTGAGAATATCTGTAGACAAGCCGAAATTTGTATGGCGGAGAGGGCTTTACGGTCAAGTTCTTCCCATTGTTCATCTGTCATTGTCGCGGTTTAGCGACAATGCTTTTCGGCACGCCCACCTGTGAAAGCGGCTTTCATTTGAACACGCCATATCGCAAAACTGATGTTGCCATCAAACTTCTCAATGTCAAATTTGGTGGATGACATGGTGGAGAATAAAATTACAGATCAAAAAATATGATAGGTTCTTAAAAAACTTCCTGGTGCACTCTATGTGCGTGTAGCAGTTTTGTTGGAAAAGAAGCCGGAGCACTCAAATCTGAAGCTGTAGCCGAGAATGGAAGCCTAGCGGATTAACTGGACCCGGAGCTGCTTCAGCTTGGAACCAGAGCCCGTGACTCAAAGGGAAAATCAAAACCAGTACTGAGATCTCTTTGGAGTCCGCAAAGAAAAAAAGATCAGGCTACTTTGGAAACTGATCGGCTGTCTCCTTACGAGCGATCTTCACGAGAGCACTTCTAGTCGGCAGACTGCAAACAGCAAACACAAATAAGAGTTCACGAGTGATGCTTCTTCACGGGTGAGCAAAACACTGCATCCTGGTGCTTGAGTGCACGATGGCCAGTGGCGGCTTCCTGGGAGCCGGCCGGAGAGCTTCTTCGCTAACCAACAGCACGGGTGGAGGCGCTCGGGCGGCCGTCGAATGATCACGGGGCCACGCCTAGGCACGGGTGGAGCGGAGCGCTGGACGAGCGACCAGGAAGGCGCGGCTCTAGCACGGGCCGTCGCAAACCGATGGAGGCCGGGTTGGCGCGGGCGAGCGACGCAGAGACCGCGCGGAAGACAAGCCGGCGGTCGATGGCCGGTCAACCCGGACACCAGAAGATCGTGCGGAGGCTGAGCGGATGAGGTTCACGGCGGGAGGCGCGGCTGCGCCTCGGCGAAGCCGAAGAAGGATGGCGCACGGAAGTCGAGATGGCGGACGGTCGCGACGGCGCGGAGGACGGCGAGCGCGACGACAGCGGCGACAGTTAGGAACCAAGTGCGCTCGATCTGCTTGTTAGGATTTGTAGATACAAACACATGCACGAGAGAGCACAAGATTTACGTGAAAAGCACTTACGGGAAAAAAGCGGGAGATGAAAATCCACTATTTTGGTTCAAATTTTTACATGCATATAAGGGTGTCATATATAGCCAGCGGAGAGTAAGATTTGAAAGATTTCACTGTTAGGTAAGTTAGGTAAGTTAGGATATTAAGGCATCGTCATTGTCTCTAACAATTAGGAAAATTTGTTTTGGGAGAGTTTGGTTTTGAAAGCCGAAATTTGGTTTAGTAGTCAGTCGGATCGAAGAACTAGCCTCTATAAAGCGCTTTACTCTGTAACGAGCATAACAAGAAGAGAAGAAGCAATGTAATCAAGAAGAGCTTGGTAGCTCGGTGGTGTCGCGTTTACTTTGTTGTTGGCGTCAAAACTTGAAGTAGGGTTTACGACGATACACCAATCGAACACGAGTTCAAGCGTGCGGTCGATTTGACACATGGCAAACAAGGTAAAAATATAAAATTCACTCAAAAGCCGATCGTAAAGATCAATCGGCTTAGACTTAATCGACTTGAAGCCGATCAAGATCGAGATAACAAGGTAAATCTAATTAGCCGATTAAGGCTAATCGGAGGATAAAGGTAGATCGATTACGAAGAAGGCGTCTGCAACAAAATCGAGAACAAATCAAACATAGGGTGTAATTGGCGAAGATCAACAATCGGTGATGCACAACTTTATTGATCAAGATCGATTCTGAGACTAAATTACAAAAGCTACTCTAGTCGACGGAAAGAAGAAAGTAAAAATTTGGTTGATTGTATTGTGTTGTTGTTTTGCGACACTGCTCGGTCCTTCTTTTATACCCTTGATTCGATCGTGTCCGACTACAACACATTTCAAATTTTGATCTGTATCGGCCTTATCTCGGACGATTATTTCCTTAAAGATCTTGCCGTTACAAAATATCTCCAAACCTTTCCATCTGTCAGATTAATTAGTATCTTTGACTATATTGCCGATTTTGACGGACTTGCCAAATTTTGGTGCAAACATATGCCCCAATTTTGAGAGATGACATGTCATCTTATCAAAAATCGCAATTTATCGGCTTTTCAATCGGCTAAGCGTTGAACTTAAGCAATAAGCGCCACTTTATTCGCGCCATAATTCTCGACATGCGGGTAGTGCGTTTTAACTACTCACGCCTTTTGAGATTCACTTCCACCGCTTCAAATTTTCACCACGCTATAAATCATTGTGATCATTTCTCACGCGCGAGCTCTCACGCATTTCATGTCGGCTTCTTCCTTCTAAATCTTGTTCTCATTTGCACGCCAACCCTTTTGATTGAAATCGGCTTTCAACCTAAGATCGGTGAATGGATTCCTCTCGGTACTTATCCCAATTCCCAACGGTGTTGATCAATTCTTTCTCGGTCCATTAGGAAATTTAGCAGCGACTACGGTCATTGACCAGAAGTAACTCGTCTCCCTTTATCGGCTAGAGGATATAATATTGAGGGTTGGAGTAAGAGTTTTAGGGCTTGGCCGCATAAAGGTTGGAAAACTTGGTACAATCAGTAGCGACCTAGAAAAGAGAGTCTTGGGAGAGAATGGGCATCGCGAATGCATTCCCTTGAGTTTAGCCGATCTAGAGGCCATGAGCCCTTAGTGGCCACGGCTTGTTATTCTGGTTGGATTCGTTTAATGCTTTTATGTTTCGCCTTGGTATGATCGGCCCAACCTTGCTTGGATGTTGCTCGACTCTGCTTGCTTGAGGCCAGGACGGGAACAAATATCGGCTTTTAGTGCCAAACCCGGACATAAGCTTATCCGATCAAAGCGAAAATTTGGTCAAGTATATAGCCAATAATATGAGTAAATGGATTAGTATCGGATGAGGAGCACATTGCTTTCCTTAACACGTGGCTTGACCGATTTACATTTTGTGGAGCTTCATTGGGACCAACTCAAGTGTATCGGACTATCGCTGAAGGATTAGTAAAGGGCGTCGGCTTGCACTTGAAAAAACATTCCTTGGGCGATATACGGATGATGCATGTCATTAGAATTCGGCTTTACGGGTTTTAGCCGACTTCACGTAGGTAACATAGGAGGTCCTTTATGTTTTATTCAGTCGGCTATGTTGCTTCTTGGTAAACCTTTTGACTTAGAACCTCTCGAAGATACAACTTTCCCAAGAAGACAATCACGAGAATGCCATTCCCGAGTATCAAGCAAGTCGATCTTTTGGCGAACATTTCATTATGTGTTACGGTGGCGAGACAAAATTACAATGGTGATTCAAAGAAATATATGTCTTTTTCCTTAATTTGGCGGCGCGGTTTGAAGCGAGAGATTTTTTCAGCTATAGCCAAGTGGCGGATTTTCCATGGCCTTCATTCCTTAGACTTGAAGCAAGCAGTTCTGAGATGTCTTGGAGACCCTCGGTTTGTATAGAATCTTTATTTCTCCTTGTATTCTTCATCTTGATCTCTACACAAGAATCGGACATACCGACCATCATATGAATTCTATCATCCATCCATTTATGCAAGACAAGCTGGGATTTGGTCAATTGATTCCAAGTCTTGACTTCTTGATCAACTTGAGCCAAGGGTCGAGTCAGTAATCTTTGTGTTGGCGAGATCGTTCTTGAAGTATCAGATGATCTGCAAATTCAATCTTTGCCACACTTCTTTTTGAACACCAGAGGCAGGCGAGAGGCTACACTTCGTGGTGGTGGATCATCATGACAACTTTGTATCGGTCAAAGTCTCCGTCAAACATTATTAATGAATTTTTAGAATCTTAGGGGCCAGACATTAGTATCAAGCCGATTCTAGCGGTGAGACTACTTCGTCAGGATACACAAACCTGCAGCTTAGGTGTCTCTAGCGAGTATCGGCTTAGAGTCCAAATCTCTATTTTGTCTTACATGAACTTTGTACCTTGAATCCAAGTTTTTTCCGAACAAGGTAATTGGGAACAAAGCGGCCGGGCCCATCGGGCGATAGCCAACCAGAAACAACGACAATGGTGCTATTACGGCTACGCTTAGGATCTTTGGGCATTGAGCCCATCTCTCGGACTTAGAAGCGAAACAACCCGATAAGTCTTTTATCGGCTCTCACTTATCATTTACTCAATCTTTATTTGACAAAGATTACTAAGCGATAAATTTTGAGAAAAAGCGAAAGTATACCAAGGTGCAACCAAGAAGGTCCCCAAGCTTAATGAGCAGGCGAGAGTTCACCACATCGTCGGCTACTAGAGGTAGGTCATCATGATTTAGTAAATTATGTATTCTTGATCGTTGGCTTACTCGTATTTTACTTCCTTTAGCCAGCAATCTGTTCAAGTTGCGAAGATCTTGGCGATCTTAGAAGACTTGCACGACCCTTCAACCATGGCCTACTCGGCGACTCTTTTGTCGACCTCACAGAGCTTCGGCCGACCAACTTGTTGGGTTTCTCCTTAGCGATCTCGGCGACCGGAGATCATGGCCACTAATGATTATGGCGCGAGATCAGGAGAATCTGGAAGTATCGAAGGCGTCATTGTTGTCACCTACCCGGGCATGAAGGAAAAATTAAACAAGCTTTTCGATCGGTCATGAGGCGCGATCGGAGATATTGGCGAATAACGGCCGATCACGAGATGCCATGGCGGTCGTTGAAGCCGACTTACCTCGAAGCAATGGCGGCGCCCACGAGCGTGTGCCACTTGGGCGAGAGAATACTCGAAGTCGAGGAAGCACAAGCGAATTGATCGCGCGAAGCCCAGAAGCCGATCAAAAGCTTTTGGACGGCCCGGTCATGACGAAGGCAAAAATGCAAATTTGATGCCAACGCGCTAGCGGTGAAGTCGACCAAGGAGTCCCTCTCAAACTTGAAAACACGAAGAAATTCCTTTTGGAAGAGTTGGCCAAAGCAGAAAAACAAATCCAAGAAGGCCGACATTCCATGGAAAAAGCGCATCGGAGGTAAAGGATCAAAAGCTTGGTATCGCCATGGCTGTGGCAAGTGTGAAAAAACAATCGGCCAAGGTAGTGCGGTGCGGGAAGCGCAAAGGAGGACAATCTCATCATTGTGAAGTTCAATGTGTGATTGCAAAAATTTCTTGGTGCACTATCGGCTCTAGGCGCAACCCTCCGGGCTCGGGCATCCAAAATTGACTTGAGATATGAAAGTTTGTCGGTAGTTTTAAGAAAACACTTGTTACGAATGCTCTTGTAACTTTTGCATCCTGAATACTTTGTAACTTTTGTTATGTTTATAATCAATTTATTTAGCAGATTTTCATCTTGCTTCTTGGTTGTATTTTACGAGTTTGCAATCCTTTTAGCCGATTAACGACATCGTGTTAATCTTGGCTCTGAAACGTGATCCTTAGTCGGCTAGGCTCCAATCCAAGCGCTAGGATAGTACTTTTTCAAATATTTTACATTAATAGCTTTAGGCAATACACATCCTTCCAACGTTTCTAGTACATGCAATTTCCATTGACTAGCCGATTAACTGTATGGTCCTTCCCATATGGCGACCATTTTCGAATCGGTTATCTTCGAACCAACGAGCAAAATTGTTTTCCATACCAAATCGGCTTGATCGAAAGATTTAGGCACGACCTTTTTATTATACGCTTTTGCCACCCTTATTTTATTCTTTTTAAGCCGGTCAAGCATAGACAATCGTAACTCTGCCAATTCATCCAAATTGTCGATCAACAAATTGTTATAATCTTGGCCGACAAACCGTTACATCGGCTATTCGTATGGATTCAATGTTGATCTCTACGGTAGAAGCGGCTTCTTGACCATACACCGGTGGTAAGGTGAAAGTTTAAATCGCTCGTGATAAGCTAGCCGATATGCCCAAAGTGATTACGATAGAGTTGAGTGCCAATTCCTCGGCTTCTCATCGATTTTCTTTTGATCAATTTAATCAGCGTTTTGTTGGATGACTCGGCTTGTCAGTTGCTTTGGCGTAGTATGGGGATGAATTCAGCAGTTTAATCCCGGACTTGTTGCGTAAACACGAAACTCATTGTACATAAAAACCGTGCCTTGATCGGTTGTAATTGTTTGCGGTATATTCAAACCGATGAACAATATGTTCATTAACAAAACCGATGGCTTCAATCTTTGGTTACTTTCTTAAGTGGTATAGCTTTAACCCACTTTGAGAAATAATCGATTCGCGGACAAAATAAACTTGTGGCCTTTACTCGTCACGAGGAATATTTGGCGATTATATCTATTCCCAACCTCTAGCGCCATGGCTTGATAATTGGGTGCAAAGCCGATGCTAGTGCTAATTGTACATTGACAAATTTACGGCAAGTTTGACAACCTTTGTAGTATTTAAAACAATCTTCTAGCATTGTCGGCCAAAAGTAACTTTGTCCGTCTAAGCATCCATTTCATTTTATGGGCGATTGATGAGAACCATAAATGCCTTCATGTACTTCACCCATTGCCACTCGCACTTCTTGGTCCCAAGACATCTTAATAGCAATCCTTCCATCGTCAGATAGTACAAAGTATCGTCCATAACAATGTACTTCAAAGCTAGTTGCCTAATTTTGCGTTACGTAGGCTCGGATGGATCGATCGAATATTTCTTTATTTGTGTCCTCAATCGCGACATCCACACACATGAGCGGCTTTATCTATTAGCTCGATCACTTGATATCGGTCGAGGTCTTTGTACCACGATGCTGTTGAGCCAAGGCATTAGCTCTATCGTTCAACTCTCTAGGGGCGTGACCGATAGAAAGCAGCGTAAATGAGTAGATGATCTCTATGCATTGCTCCAAGTATTTTAAATGTATCTCGTCTCGACATTGGTATTCTCCCTTGATTTCTTTGTATAATTAGCATAGAATCCCGTATGCTTCAACCATACTTGCTCAGATATTTTCCAATAACTACAAACCTTTGAGTAGCGCTTTGTACTCTGCTGATTATTTGAGCATCGGCTATTTAGCGAAATGCAAACTCAAAGTTATGCCCTTTAGGTGATATAAGCACTATACCAATTCCATCACCTTCTCGCACGGATCCATCAAAAACAATTGCCAAGAGACTCTGGATACCAAATCATTAGTAGTATCATGTCTGTTATAAAATCGGCTAATACGCCCTTTGTTGCTTTGGCGATTCATAGGATAGGTCGAACTCAACCAAGGCATAAGCCCATTTGCCAAGTCGACCTCGTAGGATTGGGTGACAACATATATTTTATAACATCGGCTTTACTGATTACTTTACAAGCGATGCTAAAATGTAATGTCTTAGCTTTGTACATGAAAAGTATAAAGACAAGCATAATTTTTCAATGAAAGGTTACACGACCTCGGCATCAAGAAGGCGTCGGCAAATAAAGATAACTCTTTCCTTTCCATCAACTTCTTGTGCTAAAATAGACCTAATAGTCTTCTTTTGGTAGATATATATAACTTGAATGGAACCCCCTTTTGTGGCGTGGCTAAAGCGGAGGATTGGTTAAATATTTCTTAACATCGTCAAAATCCTTTTGATGATCGGCTCCCCAAACAAACTCTTGATTATCCTTTAATTTCAACGATTAGGGTAAATCGCGCGGATCCGTCGGATAGATTCGAGATGAACCTTGGAGATAATTAATCGGCCAATCAACCGCAACTCATTTTTGCGTCGGGGCATTGTATCGACTATGGCTTTGACCCTTATTTGATTGACTTCAATCTCCCTCTCATGCACCATAAAACCCAACAATTGTCGGTAAACCGCGCGAGCGCACATTTGAAAGGATTCATCTTCAAGCCATGCGATCTTATGTTACGGAAAACTCTTTCTAGATCGGCCAAATCTTGCAAATCCTCTGTAGATTTTACTACGACATTATCAATGTATATTTCAACGATGTGGCGATTAAATCATGGAAGATTAAGTTCATGGCTCGTGATATGTTGCTCGGCGTTCTTTAATCGAAGGTCATAACCGTCCACTCAAATAACCCTATTGCACGGGACATCGAAAAGCATTTTTGGTATATCGGTTTACGCCATGAATATCTGATTGTATCCGGCATTCTGTCAAGAAAACTCATGATCTTATTCCACGACGCGACATCGATAAGCATATCGGCTATAGGCATCGGGTATTCGTCTTTTGGTGTCGCTTTGTTCAAATCTCTAAAGTCGACACATACTCATGATTTTGTTTTTCTTCATCAACTGGAACAATGTTGGAAACCCACTCCATATACAAACAAGTTCTTATGAATTTAGCTTCCAACAACCGCTCTATCTCCTCTTTTATAATTTTGTAAAGAGCATTTAAAGCGCCTAAGTCTTGTTTAAGCGGCCTATAACCTTGTCTAATGGGTAGCCGATGTTCTACCAATTGTCGGCTTAAACAAGGCATTTCGTAATATTCCCAAGCAAAGCAATCTTTATATTTTCTAAAATTTCCATCAATTTTTCTTTATATCTTACATCTAAATTTGCACTAACAAAAGTTGGTCTTTTTCTATCACCACTACCTATATCAACTTCTTCAAGCGGATCGGTAAACATAAAGCCATGACCCAACTTTTCATCTTCTTGAAAGTCTTCTATAGCTTCATAGCTATACATTTGTTTGCCGATAGCTTTGCATTTTATCTTGTAATGCCTTCTTTGCTTTTCTTGTCCCCATCGGCATAGCGCCGTTTGCTCAATCAAATGTGCACAGCTTGACAGCGATCGACATAAGTCTGTCTTGCTTCGCGAGATGAAATCGCAATCTTCTAATGTTTTTCTGATATATACCACTTCTTCATGTTGCCAATTCGCAAAGGAACCGGCCATGGCAATGTGAGCCGATGTGTCGGCCGTGACAATTTCAACTTCTTCTCCGTTCCATTGAACAAGCGCTTGATGCATGGTTGATGGGATCTGCGATTAGCATGAATCAATCTCTTCCAAGCAAAGCAGCGTAATTTCCTTTTAATGTCGATAACAAAAAATGCGATTGGCAAAGTCTTACTCCCGCGGTCGATTCGTAACCATGGCGCCTTTGGCTTATGTGGGATCGCCTGTGAAGTCGTTCAAAACCATGTTAGTTTTAATCAAGTCTTCATCAGACTTACCCAATTTCTTTCAAGTCGTGTAAGGCATCAAATTTCTTGTGGCTCGCCATCTACGACATCCTTGATATCGGCTTTCCATTTATATATCCTTTCGGATATAACGGCTTTAAATGCGATGATCATCTCTGGGTTTCTCAAGATTGCGTTTTGGACTCCCGAACAAGATTGGGCAAAAGTTTCTTTAGCGATTCAATTTTGATTTTGAATTGGTGGCGGTGTGAACACCATGTTGATATCCTTTGGTTGTGTATCGTCCTAATCATAGGAGAATCTAGATCATCTGCCGATTCAAAATCTTCTTCAGCTTGTTCTTTTTTCCTCCATTCTTTCTTGACAATTTTGACCGGACGAAGCTCATTGAAAGTTTCGTCCCTCTGTTTTTCTGCGTCGGCTTCCCGAATCTCTTGAGTCCTTAGCCTCTGAAGTCGCCGGCGTTGCGATCGGCTAAGGCCAGACGGACACCATCTAGGCTTAGGCTCTACTGGTTTTCTTATCTTGCCGACGAGATTATCTTGGTCAATGTTTGACCTCCGTACTTGACCTGTTTGGTTCTTGCTTTGGTTGGATATCCTTTCGTGAGCAGGCTTTACGAAACCCGTTGTAACCCGAATCGGCCCGACGGCCTATCTTTAGCGATTGCCTTGGCCAATCGTCGCGGAGGTAATGTTCCATCGAACGCGTGTGCGGGGATGGCGATCTACTCCTTTCCCAACAAAAGCGGCAAAAGGACATCTTCTATGGGCCCTTTCTACGTTTTGATGTGATATAAATTATCCAACCGACGAAGCGAGGATATCGCGGTCGGCTATTCATCCTTCGTATTTATCCATCGGTTGTGAGAAAGTTGGTCCCGCCTTTTGGCCGTTTGCTTTGATGGCGATTTTTGACTTTGTACCATTTACCCACCCGACGATTGCCCTTGGGTTTAATGGTCCTTGAATTTTTTCCCTCGTGATCGGCTTCTATTTGTAGAGAGCCGATCGTAATTCAGCGTTTGACTAGAGTTTGAATTCATCTGCGTATCGACCTACTGATCCTTCTTTGGCTCATCATGCATCGGCTCCTTTCCTTTAGCGAACATTGAACCATGTTGATTGGAAGCGAATCGACATCGACTTGCATAGTCGGCTCGTCGACAAACTTTAGCCGACCGTCCTCAATAGTATTTGGATCATTGACGGAAAATATTGCAGTCATTAGTATTGTGAGAAAAAGAATGGTGCCACTTGCAATACCTGCGTTTTCTGATCTCGTCAGCCGATGGTATAATATGTCCCTCGGGTAACCGAATTATCTTTTCTTGCAATAAAATATCAAAAATACGATCACATTTGGAAACATCAAAGGCATATTTAACCAGAGCTTATTTCTAGTCGGCTTTAGCCAAACAGACTAAGGATTTTTAGATCCCTTTACCCATTCGGCTATATTTATTTACGCTTCATCGTCTTAGAAGAATCACTAGGACAATATTGACCATATTGACTTTGGCCTTGTCTTTCTCCTTATTATTATTATTATTCTTGAATCTATCTTTAAGCGCTTTACTATCGAGAATCGGCTTTCTTGAGCGATACGATGAAACAAGTAGCTCGGATCGTGAACTCTTGCCCTCAAACTTCTCCTAAGCGGAGGAATCAACCCTTGAAGCGCCAAATCGGCAAGTTGATTATCGGGCAAAGTGGCGCTAAAACATCGATTCCTAGTTTCCCTAAACCTTTTAATGTAATCGATTACGATTCCCCAAATTTACGATGGATGAGCATAGATCGAAATCACGAGCTCCAAACTGCCGAAAAGAAATATTCGTGAAATCGGCTTTCCAAATCGTTCCATAAGTGGACCGAATTCGAGAGGTAAGCAATTAAACCGGTAAAAAGCTCGGATAATGACAGCGGGAATAGTCTTATTTTGATCCATCGGTTGGAGCTTCGCCGCATTGAGCGATAAAGCGTCCGATGTGTTCCAACGTTGTAGTTGAATCATCGCGGAAGAATTCGCAAAGTCCGGTACTCTGAAATTATGAGGTATGGCATATGATCTATGTAATCGGGATACGGCTTTCTATAGCCGATAACCTTTCCCTTGGGCTATATGCCGAACTGGTCCCGTAAAACAGCGGAAATCTGATCTGGCCAATTTACATTATCGACCATTGGTACAGTAGGCCCTTCATAATGTTGGTCATAGTTGGCAGACTGCCTCCAGAGTGCAAGCTCGGGTTGCTAATTATCTTTGCATCGTCGTGACGACCATATTGATCATCTTAGATTATACACGCCTTGAGGTTAAACCTTTGGGATAAATGGTTCTGAATATGTTACTACCCTATGTGGACCTGGGTTTCTAAGCATGGTAGGATCTTGAGAGAATCTCTCGGAGCCAATCGGCTGTGGAACCGATTGGGGAAAAGCAAAGAAGCGGGCCGGCGGCGACAGTTTATCGATCGTCTAACTTGGCGGCATCGGTGTAGGCATGGTAATGGCTTACCCCATGACCGAGGATCTCTAGGCAATATTACGGTCGGTTTGAGTAGGCATCATTGTAGGGGTGAGGTTATAGCCGATGGTTTAGGATCATTGTTGAGCTCTGCGTGTTTTGCGCTCTTGAAAAAGCGAGGATAATTAGGCGAGAACTTGTAATGGGTCAAGCGGGCTTCTGGCGAGGCTAACTCTGGGCTATAGACTTGGCGCTATTTGCTATCATCGGCAGGCGTTGTCACGAGCCGATGATTGATTTATTAATCGTGGTGCCGGTGATTAATCATAGCCGATAATTCGGCGAAGCGGCGAATATTGGCTTCTGGGTTCTGTAACACCGCATCTCCCAAGGCATTGACCGTCGGGCGGATTTTTGAGTGGCGCCACGTCTGGTTTTACGATAGCGACTTAGCATCATCTCCTCCAACGCGACCTTTTGAGCTTCTATTTCGACATTGTTCAGCGGTCAAATCGTCCATTGTTGGAACGATTATGGCCTCGGCGTTGGTCGGATGGTGGAATTGACTTTCTGATGAAGACATCGGTCCCCAGTCGTGCCAAGTGTGTTGACATCAAAAACTTGAAGTAGGGTTTACGACGACACGAGACGAACACTTAGTTCAAGAGCGTGCGGTCGATTTGACTGGGCAAACAAGGTAAAAATATAAAATTCACTCAAAAGCGATCGTAAAGATCAATCGGCTTAGACTTAATCAACGAAGCCGATCAAGATCGAGGTAACAAGGTAAATCTAATTAGCGGATTAAAGGCGAATAAGAGGATAAAGGTAGATCGATTACGAAGAAGGCGTCGCAACAAAATTAGAACAAATCAAACACAGGGTGTAATTGGCGAAGATGAACAATCGCGATCGCAACTTTATTGATCAAGATCGATTCTGAGACTAAATTACAAAAGCTACTCTAGTCGGCGGAAAGAAGAAAGTAAAAGGCGATTGATTGTATTGTGTTGTTGTTTTGCGACTTGCTCGGTCCTTCTTTTATACCCTTGATTGATCGTGTCCGACTACAACCGTTTCAAATTTTGATCTGTATCGGCCTTATCTCGGACAATTATTTCCTTAAAGATCTTGCCGTTACCAAAATATCTCCAAACCTTTCCATCCTGTCCGTTAATTCCGTATCTTTGACTATATTGCCGATTTTGACTAGACTTGCTAAATTTTGGTGCAAACACACAGTGAAATTGAGGATCCGTGTTTGAGTTCTCACTGCTCTGATTTTAGTTGATTTCTTTGTTTTCTTTTTGTTCCAACACTTATCACAACACTTATCACGAGAAAGCCAATTGTTTGTGATGTGAACATGACCTCATCATCGAATTCCTCAAGGTTTGTGAGTGTAACATCCCAGTTTTCTGTTGTTCCAAAAATTATTTTAAAATTAATTAAATTCAAAATTTGAATTTTCCTTGGTGTTCTAATTAACTTTGGCATCCATACCCTTCGAAATTGGAGCTCAATTCTTTATCGTCATAAAGTTAAAATTTCATATTGCGATCCTTATTTGAAATTCCACGAGTTCCAAAATGCTTTAAAATCTCAAAATCCATTTAATTAGGTTCAAAATATTCTATAATTATTTTGGGAATTTTCCAAGATTTATAGATTCACTTTGCTATTTTATCTCTCGCTTTCATCAAATCCATTTTATTAGTCGAAATTATCTAAATTTCAAAATTCATCCAAAATAAGTGAAACCAATTTTATTGGATTCCATTTTACTCATTAGGATTTTAGGATCTTTTCAGTATTTTTAGATCTTGGTATCAATTTTATCTCGCGCTTTAGAATGCTTGTTCATCTTCCCCAAGTGTACAACACTGTTCATGTCTCAACTTTATATCTAGTTCCAACTTCAAACCTCTATATCTCTCAATATACTGCATCAAATCAAGTGGGAGCTGAAGCATCGTGTGGCGTCGTCTTGGAGATCAAATACCTGCCGTTACCCATCTTTAATCGAGGCGAAAGCGGCGCAATTAGCGTTAATGACAATTTATTGCTCGGTCATTATCTCGGCGTTTCTTCACCTCCTTTGGGCGTCGGGTACTTAAAAGTTTTGTCTTGCTGTCCTCTACCCGTGCTCACCTTGCCCCTTTGATTCAGTGCCATTTTCCTTTCCAAAACTTCGTGAAAACCGCAGCCAGCGTCGACCAAAGACAAGCAGAGCCAAATTTTGATCCGATGAGCCAAATCAAATTCCGTCCGCGTCATTTTGTGCATCTTGTTGCAAGATCAAAAGCCCTCAAGAAAATTTGGGTTTCATTGCAGGACGGCGATGAATTTGACGTTTGAACACCGTCGGCCTAACCATCTTTGCGGCGTCGATTTGTCGTCTCCAGTAATCCTCTTCGAAATCAGATTTCACTTTTGGATTCGCGGCGTCGAGCTCTTCATGATGCTCACCTTATCTTCCATTTTGCTGGCCGGCCGCCCCTGGCCTATCTCCCCATGCGCCATGAATGTCGCTCTGTTATTATGAGTGAGCGATCTTGCTATAGTGTTTTTCCTTTTGTGATTTTTCTTCTAATCCAACTTCAAATGACCCATTCTCTTAGTCGTAACTCGAATCGAGTGATTCAAATTGCTAAATTTATCTAAATTCATCCTCTATCTGCCAGTATTTTTATTATAATTTTTAGTTTCTATTTATTTTATTTTATTCATTTAGTACACCGTTTTGCGTGTAGTCGAAGAAGCGATCGTCGTCGTAAAGCGAAGGAGAAGACCTCTAGAAACGATGCAGCGCGCTTCGTCGACAAAGGCAAGTTTCCTTGGCGCGTTGGTCCCATTGTTTATAATTGTTTTATAAAAAGTTTGCAACTTGCATGGCTATTTATATAAGCGATGATGTTAAAATATAGAATGTTAGTTATGCCCATTTGAAATAACATCCTTGCTGTTTGATTACCATGCCTTTGTAACCTTAAAATTTAATTATGAAATCATGTATTATGTGATTAACCTTTTTTAAATCGATAGATTGTGCTTAGGATTGGCGTTGATCAAAATACCTATGGTGGGATGAACTCTAAAATGTTGTTGAAATGTGTTTTATCGAGCTGTAGCAAGGTGATTGCTGCTGTGTTTGTAAAATAAAAATAAAATAAAAATAGTTTAGATTAGGGCGAGAATGGTTTGTCGGCGAGTGCGGATGAAGCAGTTACAGTTTGTAAAGCCGCCTAATCAACAGGACCGCGCTTATGTTTGTCCATTCTATGCATTACCGTGCAACCACAAGTCTATAATGGAGTGCGACTGGTGAATAATTTGTAGAAACCTAACTTAGACTACTTGATTGGTGGAATGTGGGTTCGGATGGAAGCAAGTCGTATTTCTCACCTGCAGGCGCAAGAGGGGCTTTGTCTTTGGGTGGATGGAACCCTAACGTGGTGAAACCTCAGTAGTGGGTCAAGTTAGCGTATACATTGTAAAGGCCTTGTCATGATCTCTCTGCCGCACACCAAAGGAAGTGTGCTTATTAGCATGGCAACAAGAGGCGATCATGTCTTGTGGGTAAATCTGTACACCTCTGCAGTGTAAAACTATTCGAATAGCCGTGCCTTGGTCAAAACAAAGCGAAGAATGCTTTCATCTTGGTAGACTTGGTTTTGGTTTTCAAAATAAATGATGTTTTGGGATTTGGGAGTGGTTAGAACTCTCGAATGTTTATTTGTCGGATTGAGCCAATCAGGTAGATGGAACCTGTTTTGAATCATGACAGATAGAGTCTTGTGATGGCTTAACAAGATCTTTCAAAATGGCGATTAGAGCACATATACTAGTGTTGGTAGTTGGAACCTTCACTAGAGTTAGAAATAATTTCAATTGTGCAAATAATTGTTAAAACTGCTTTGTGAAAATTATTATTAATAATGTTTGTTAAATCTGGCTTTGTGCAAAAAACCCTATTAAGCCTTCCTTGGAAAGCCCTTCATGATGCATTTTCCCAGACTTGCGGAGTACGTTTGTACTCACATGCTACACAAAATTTTGTCATCAGTGAATTACCAAGATGCAGTCGAAGACAATGAGTTCTATGGTGAGGAGTTCGTGGGCGATCGCCAAGATAACTAAGCGCGCGCTCCTAGTAAATACTTTGTAGTGTCTTTTGGGTTTTATCTTGTTGTTTTTGGTTTCCGCTGCTGAGAACTCTGGTCATGTGACCAGGAGATGTAATAAATAGCCATGTGGCTGGGAATTTATGCTTATGCTATTTTTTTTCTCTTCGTTAGGTTCTGGTTATGATGATCACTGTTTCACTGTGTGTACTAGCAAGCGATCGGGACTAATGCAAATACAGGAGATTCGGATGGTAAATCTGAGGTCTCACAGAGGTGGTATCGAGCACAGACGTTATGGGACATAACTTAGTTAGAATGGCAAAGCCTTAAGTTTTAATATTTTTATAACAATATACTTATAAATTTTTTTTAGGTTCCTTTGCGTCTACCTTTTCTGTCTTAGCGTCTGGTCTTTACCTCATCCTTCATTTGAAATTTGTTTACTGACCTTGTCCCGTTTCAAAATTTGTAGATGTCGGTTTACACCACCTTTCTTTGCATCGATCGGAGGATTCTGCGAGGAGTTATCTTTGATGCTTACGGGTTAGGATTTCCTCATCGTCCAGAGTATCGTTGCGCCGTGCCCAGACCTTGGTTATAATTCATGGAATGTCGGGTTGCTTGTATCGCCCGAGTCGATGATGAGCGGAAGATCGTCCTCACTACTTCACCTCGGAGCGGTGATGCTTGGGGATGCGCTTTAGGGTCTTTGCTAGAGGCTCTCATCCACTTGGGTGAGATTTATCGTGTTGGTGGATGACACCCGTTCGACTCTTTCCCAGACACCGGTGGGGAGGAGTCACGGCCAGTTCGAGCTTGGGTTGGAGTCGACCCGGCGATAGTCGCATCGGTTCGCTCATCCGGCGCGAGGATGGCGCTATGTTCACATCTCTTATGAGCTCAAGGCGTGCGCGAGGGCTAGCTGCTGCAAGGGAGGAAAACCGTCGACAAGGAGACTCGTGAGCGTGATTCCACCTCCTCTCTTGGCCCCTGCGCGGGGCACGGCCGTAGCACCGCCTCAATCCTGTTGGTGAGGAGCTTCCGCCTTGAGGTTTAACTCCCGGCGCCCTTGAGTCAAGCGTCGCAGTCCGCTACTCCAGTGAGACCGCCTGCAGTCCGTCGCCCTTGAGCCGTCCTTAGGGATTTCCACAGGATTTTTAGTTGCTCTGGAGAGCTGGACCTTCTTGTCTTCTTGACTCTTCTGTGGCGAGGTGAGGAGGATCCTCCCTCGTGTTTTTGTGGAGGCGGGGGGAGTAGTTAGTGCAGCAGCACCCTTCCTTTTGTTCACGTTTAGAGCGATGAATAAGTTGTGCGATGGGTATATCGTGCTTTTATGCATTTGTGATCTGCTATTTTCTTTTTAAAAGCTATTTTGGTTTAAATAAAGATTTTTAGTTGGAGTTTCCTTTCTTTTGTTGTGTTTTTTTGTTGCGGTGGATGTTGTTTAGTCCCTGTTTTCTTATCTTTGCTTTTCTCTCTTTCCTCGTGCTTTTCCCATCCTTGGTTTGGATGGAGAACCACGGCGAGGTCGTGGCAAGGTAGAAGAGGAGGTCGTGATGAGTGGTGGTGGAAGAGTGCGATTCAAGAGGAAGTTCTGTGGGCGACATTTCGGGAAGGTAACCAAATACGCCACCTCGGTAGCAGAACCAGTGCCACCCCACCCCGCACTCGACCGCCAAGCATGGAGCGGATGATGGCCATGCAAATGCAAATTTTGCAAGCTTTGGCGCAAAATCTTGTGAATCCGCCTCAAGCAGTCCCAGCTCAGTTGCGGCTCATCCTCAATCTAAGTTCGGGAATTCATGAGGACGGACCCCAACTTCGCGAGGATCGATGGACCCTTTGGAGGTGACGATTGGTTAAAAGATGTAGAAAAAGCTTTACTTAGCCCGTGTGATGAATTTGAGGCGTCTTATATGCCTCTCATCATTTGAAAGGAACACTTCTAATTTGGTGGGAAAATTACCTCATTGCCCATGAGGAAGCCCGAGCATCACTTGGAATGAATTTGTAGGAGCTTTTGGGCTACCCATATTCCCAAGGGATTATGGAAATGAAGAGGCGTGGGTTTCTAGGTGTAACAAAAACCTTCGATCTCGAATATCTCTGAATCGGTTCACCCGACTTTCGTTATGCTCTGAGAAGATGTTGCCACGGATGAGGCTATGATTTGGCGCTTCATGGAGGGTCTTGACCCCAATATCAAAATCGGTGGTATCAAGCGACTTCCCTTCATTCGGCACATGGTGAACAAGGCTTTGATCAAGAGGATGCTCGGCGTCGGTATTTGAATCAAGAAAGAGGAAGTTGATATTTCAAGCGCGTGGTGCAGTAGCTCAAACCCGTTTCTTCCGGCCTCGATCCGGCATGCGGTAGCCACCAATACTTCCGGGACCCCAATGTCCACTCCTCGTCGATTCCTCAAGCCCTGGCGACAATACGAAATCAAGTTCGGAAAAAGCGCGCACAAGCTGCGAGAGACCAATGCTTTAGCTGCGAGGAGATGGGACATTCGCTAATGCTTGTCCCGAAGCTTCGGTGTGACCCCAATTCGGTTCAACACAGGATCTACTCGGCCAGCGCCCGGCACCGGCTCTAGGAAGAGAGCATACAGACTCCAGCGTACTTCTCGCACCATCGGAAGAGGGCGTGTTAATCAAATCCTTCTTGAAGAAGTTCGGGGCCTTTTGATGTGGTGTATGGTAAGTTCTTTGTCAATTCAGTTCACCTTGATATTGTTTGATTCTGGCGCTTAGCATTCATTCATATCAGTATTTGGTTAGAAAGCATGGATGGGATCTGATTCGACTTAGAAATCCCCTACTAGTTCAATCCACAGTAAAGAGCGAAGAACAAGCGCTATTTGTCCAAAAATAGATATAATTATAAAGGGGCAAAGTTCTAGCGAACTTAATATTATTGGATACTAAGGGTATAAGTAATCCTTGGAATGGTGGTTAACCAAGTACAAAGGTCGGATAAATTTGTGCTAGTAGAGCTATCTCTCTTACTAATCTTGAGAATTCAGTGGAGTTCTGTCTAATCTCTTATCTAAGGGGTAGTACCTGAACAAACTAAAAGGTACATCCTTGGAAAATGTGCCCATAGTGAATGAATACCGGATGTATTCCCGGAAGATTTGCACAGTATGCCACAGGCCAGGGATATTGAGTTTATGATTGAGCTTGTACCTAGTACATCTCCTATCTCGAAGAGGCCTTATCGGTTACACTAATGAATTAGCGAGAGATGAAAAAGCAGTTGAAGAAGCTACGAGATTGCTACCACCCTTGCAGATTCTGTTTGGAAATGGGAAGAAATAGGAATGGATTTTATCACGGACTCCCGGAACTAAGTCGGATATGATTCAATATGGGTTATTGTGGATAGATTGACTAAGGTTGCACACTTTATTCTGTGAAGACAACATATCACGGTGATAAACTCATGAGCTATACATAGCCAAAATTGTATGTTTGCATGGTGTGCCAAAGAATATCGTGTCGGATCGAGGTTCCCAATTTACCTCGAGGTTTTGGCGAAGTTGCATGAGTTACGGAACAAACCTAAACTTGATCTTGCTTACCATCCTCGAACGGATGGTGGGACGGAAAGGATAAATCAAATACTAGAAGATATCTTTGAGAGCTTGTGCTTTGACATCAGATTCATCTTGGGATCATAATTTGCATTATCACGAAATTCTCATACAATAACGATTACAGATCAAATCCCGAAGATGGCACCGTTCGAAGCTCTCTCGGAAGAAAATGCGAACATAGTTGTATTGGAAAGAGGCGGAGGAGACAAGTAATCGGACTGATATTACGAAAAAAGCGAGAAGAGCAAGTGAGTGATTAAATCGGAATTTAAAAACAGCTCGATCAAAGCGAGAAAAGTTATCTTGATAATCGTCGTCGGGATTTAAGCTTTGCACAGGTGATCATGTGTATCGAAAGTTTCACCACTAAAGGGAATCGTCGTTTGAGTTAGCGGAAACTTGCACCTCGCTATATCGGTCCATTTCGATGGTTGCGGAAGAGAGTTGCTTATAAGTTGAAACTTCCTCTGCGGTTGTCGGATGTGCATGAGGTCTTTCATGTTTCTCGGCTAAAGAAATGCCTTGAGTGCACGAAGAGCGATTGCCATTGAAGAGATGGGCGAAGGAAGACTGTCGTATCCAGTATCGATCAAAATCTTGAATGAAGTGGCGTCGAACGAGCCGAGTGATCAAGTTTTGCAAGGTTAAGTGGAGTAGCGCCGGCGTTTGAGCAGGCAAGTAAATTTGTAAGTCTAAGGGCGCGCGTTCCACTCCTGAATGGTTAGACTGAAAGTCCAAGATGTATCTTGGTTCGGGCCGAAGGTCCCTACTCGATTCGTTATGGTGGTGTATTCCCTTGATACAAATGGCTGCACAAAGTTTTACAAGCGAGTGCTAATGGCTAAGCGATATGAGTTGAGTCGATCTCTCTCTCTCCACGGGGTTCACGCCTCCTTTTATCACGAAAGGAAGGGCAGGTTACATCGAAGTTAGGAGAGGACAAGATGACCTACATTATGAGCTTGGTCCTTAGTTCTGGCGGTGATCATTGCCCCTCTTGCCCATCTTTGAGTCGGTAGCTTAGTTGGTCGGGCGGGTAGGTATTTCCCGAAGCTGCGTACACGCCCTCTGTGAACCTACAAGTGTTGGCGTTCTTTGCGCCTAAGCGTGGGCATTGCCTCGGGAGAGGCGTGTCTTCGTCTTGTATGTGACTGCTTGATGGGGTTTGGGAGCGACTTGATCGATCATTAAACCTTATTGGGAAGGAGCCACCTGCCCTTGTATAGTCGCTTCGATTGACTTTGTTCGTGGAGCACGTGGTGTTGGTGGTGGAGCCGACCTGCGACCCTTGGCGGAGGTTGCCTTGGCTTGGTGGTCGGGAGGTCCGTCCGCGAAGAGTCGAGAGCCTTGCTTGTCGGAGACATTTCCTCGACCGGTTGGGAAAGGATGTTTTGTGTGTCCTTGCGACCGATTTGGTTGGTGGCGGGCTGGGAGTGGCCCGTTGGGCTTGAGCTATGATCGAGACCGCCGGCTCGTCGCTTTGGGCGTTAGAATGCGCTTTGTTATAAGTATTCGTCGATAGCCCGAACTCCGGCGATTTCGGCGATTCGGTTGGGGGTTGAATCTTGGACGAGAATAGAGGATGGGCCCGATCGGTCGGTCAGGCCGACCAGATCAAGCGATTTCTGCCAGGAGTACCCCGACGCATCCGACGGCTTCCCTGGAACTTGGCCGGGGGCATTTGAACCGCCGGAGGTTTTTAAGCGCCTTGTTGTGCGCTGCGCGTGCGGCAAGCGCCCCGCCGCCGTCTTCTTGGCGGCCGGTTTACGTGAGCGGCAACCGTTTCCGTGGCCGGCATTTATTACAGAGCGTTTAATCTTCCTTCGTTCGGGTATATAAGGGCGCTGCGGCTTGCTCGTGGGTTAAACCCTTTAGACGAGTCCTTTCTTTGCTCCTCAAATGGTTTGAGGCACCTTCTAGTTTTAGTTTTGGTGGCGATGTCGTGGAGGAAGAAGAAGATCCTCTGGCGAGCTTTGGGCTGAAATCGACGGCGATGGCGAGCTACGGGAGGAAGAAGCCGTAGCCGTGGCGTTCTTTGTTGATGATCTGTTGCTCGAGGTTGTTCCGAGGCTCGTGGTAGTAAGGGGGGCTCTTCTGGAGGCGATGGCACGAGGGCGCCGACTGTAGTTGGTGCGGCCACGTCGATGTCGCTGCACGGTGGCAGGCGCATCGGCGTGCGATTCTGCAGCTGCGGCGGCTGTCCCGTCGACAAGGCAAGGGCCAACCAGCATGTCGTTGGCGCTACTGATGCCGCGCGGATGAAGTCCCGCCGTAGTGTAGCGTAACTGTTCTTGTGTCTGTCGAGTACTGGATGTAGAGTCGTGTAAAGCTTGAGCTGTTGGCCTATAATAAAATCTCCTTTTTGTTCATGAATGTCTCAGTGACGAGTTTGCTTCGTTTGTTCCGTTTTACTGACTCGTCTTTCGTGAATTGGCGATCAACGGGTGACTGCTTCCATTTGGGCGTGAGTTGTTGGACGTGCGAATTTTGTTTTTTAGGAGGTATTCGAGTGCCTTGGTCGGCAGGGACAACCGCGATGCCTCTGTGAGAGGTTCGGGTGTCCGAGTGCTCGTTTAACGTCGTAGCAGGACCGTGCCTTGGTCGGCAGGGACGACCGCGATGCCTCTGCGATAGGTTCGGGTGTCCGAGTGCTCGTTTAACGTCGTAGCTGGACCGTGCCTTGGTCGGCAGAGACGACCGCGATGCCTCTGCGAGAGGTCCGGGTGTCCGAGTGCTCGTTTAACGTCGTAGCTGGACCGTGCCTTGGTCGGCGAGGGCGACGCGATGCCTCTGAGAGGTTGGTGTCAAGTGCTTTCGTTTAACATCGTAGTTGGTGTGCCTTGGTCGGCGGGGAAGACCGCGATGCCTCTGCGAGAGGTTCGGTGTCGAGTGCTCGTTAAGCGTCGTGGTGGGCCGTGCCTTGGTCGGCGAGGGCGACCGCGATGCCTCTGCGAGAGGTTCGGTGTCAAGTGCTCGTGCCTTTGTCGGCGAGGGACGACCGCGATGCCTTTGCGAGAGGTTCGGGTGTCGAGTGCGTGCCTTGGTCGGCAAGGGCGACGCGATGCCTTTTGAGAGGTTCGGTGTCAGTGCGTGCCTTGGTCGGCGAGGGCGACCGCGATGCCTCTGCGAGAGGTTGGTGTCGAGCGGTCTGCCGTGGTCGGCGGGGACGACCGCGATGCCTCTGCGAGGTTCGGGTGTCAAGTGCTCGTTTAGCGTCGTGGGCTGGACCGTGCCTTGGTGGCGGGGACGGCCGCGATGCCTCTGCGAGAGGTTCGGTGTCGAGTCTTTGTGCCTTGGTCGGCGAGGAGCACGCGATGCCTCTTGAGAGGTTCGGTGTCCGAGTCTGCGTGCCTTGATCGGCGAGGGCGACGCGATGCCTCTGCGAGAGGTTGGTGTCAGTGCTCGTTTAACGTCGTAGCTGGACCGTGCCTTGGTCGGCAGGGACGACCGCGATGCCTCTGCGAGAGTTTTGGGTGTCCGAGTGCCGTGCCTTGGTCGGCAGGGACGACCACGATGCCTCTGTGAGAGGTTCGGGTGTCCGAGTGCTCGTTTTACGTTGTAGCTGGACGTGGCGCTCGTTTTACGTCGTAGCTGGACGTGGGGCTCGTTTTACGTCGTAGCTGGACGTGGGGCATCCATCCAGTCCTCGTCACGGTGAGGGTAGGCTGCGAGAGGGTGGCCACCGTCTATCCCACGTATACCCGTCGCGGTGTGGGACTGGAGGGGTGGCGACGGCGTTTACCCTCGTTGGTTTGAGCGCCGTGCTCGTGGAGCTTTTAGCAGGTAGTCGAGTGGGTCTGGGAGGTCCCGCCCAGGGGACCCTTCCGGCCAGACGGTCCCGAGTAGGGTGTCACAGCCTGTGTGTGGGCGACCCATAAAAACCTTTCTTTACTCAATCCCGTATGGGTCCGGGTCGTCCGCCCGACCCGAGCACGTTGGCTGTCGCTCATCGATGAGCTCCCGGGAGAGTGTGAAGTATGGTCTCGGACGCGAGTAGAGGTGATTGGGTCGTCAGCCGACCTAACCGAGGGCCCACCGTGGGGCTCACCTCATACTTGCCCCTAACTCGAGTTTCGGTGGGGCGGCCTTAAGCCCATCTAGTGGGTTAGGCCTTTCGATCCCACAGCTTTTAGCTGGGCCCCTGGCGCAAGCCACAAAGCTTTCACCATTTTGGGGCCGCAGCGGCCCAGCGGGCCTCTCGCGCGCGCCCCGGAGCAACCGTCCTGACCTAAAGGCGGACACAAAGAGGGCACAGGACGCGCTACTCGGGGCGGCGTCTTTACGGCTTGTCCTGTCAAGATTAAATGCTGAGTGGAATTGGGAACTGGGAGTTACCAGGCGGGCACGACAGACGAGGGCGGACGCGACGTTTTGCTCGAAGGGGTGGCGATTCAGTCGGTGCCTGCTCGTCTTCTATAAATATCCCTCTGGGACGTTTCTGGTAG
This sequence comes from Otatea glauca, assembly GCA_036346275.1. Classification (NCBI taxonomy): domain Eukaryota; kingdom Viridiplantae; phylum Streptophyta; class Magnoliopsida; order Poales; family Poaceae; genus Otatea; species Otatea glauca. The sequence goes on along the minus strand of JAYEVK010000328.1, from coordinate 71,910 downwards.
CCACGCTTCTTTGCCTCCCTCGCCTCCGGTCCCTAAGAACAACAAAGAGCCAAGGAAAGAAAAACTTAGCCTTCTCTTCTCCCCGCCTTTCCGTCTTCTCCTCGCAAGGATGTCGTGGCCGGAGTGCTCCGCCCAGGCTAGCCGCGCGCTCGGCCTGGTGAAGAAGGGCTTCCTCCCCGCGCAAGATCTCTCCGGATGGAGGGTGCCGACGGGGGCCGTCGATCCCTCACCGCTGGACGACGAGGTCGTGGTGCCCGCCTCGTTTTTCGAGCGCGGCTTTGGCTTGCCGCTGCACCCGTTCGTCCAGGGGATGCTCTACTACTACAAGGCGGAGGTACACCACCTCAACCCCAACGGGGTCCTTCACATCGCCATCTTCATCACGCTCTGCAAGGCTTTCCTGGGGATCGAGCCGCATTGGGCGTTGTGGAGGCATCTTTTCCAGGCAAGGCTCTGGAAGGACAAGCCCAGTGACACAGCAGCACCCATCGGCGCACGGCCTTCCGGCCGGTCCGTAGGGCGCGGAGTATGTCGAGGTCAGGCTGCCGTCGTCCAACAAGGGGTGGAGCTTTGAGTGGTTCTACGCTCGGAACGTCGGAGCCAGCGCCCCGCCCTTCACCGGCAAACTCCTCGTGGTGGGGGAGGAGTGGAACTGGGGCGCCGAGAAGAAGGAGAAGAAGAAGGTGGCCCTGATTGTGGAGCAAATCAGGGCCCTTAGGAGGCAAGGGCTTACCGGTGGCGCGGTCGTGTGTGCCTTCATGAGGATGCGCGTGCAACCTCTAATGCACAGGCCTCGCCCCCTATTCCGGTACGAGGGGGCATCCGACCGGATGAGGATGGCGGAGCCCGAGCTGGCCTCGACTGAGATTGAAGCCCGGGTGGCTGCCGTTACGGGCGGAAGCGCCATGGAGGCTGCTGGTGGCCTCCCGGAACCGTTTTCGGCGGCGCACCCCCCGAATCTGGTAGGTTAATGGAACTTTTTCTTGCTTCTTTCCTCCTTTTGCCTTTGGTATTCGGTCTGACCGGCGCCCTCACACTTTCTAGGAGCTCTTGGGCACGATCTCGGGCGCGCTCCGGGAGAGAAGGAGGCAAAGCGGCGGCCGAGCCGAGCCGCTGCTTCGATTCCTCCAAGAAGCGGAGGGAGGAGGAGGAAGAAGAAGAGAGAAGGGCGGCGAGGGCAGCGTGAGGCTATATCGAGGCCAGCTGCTGCGGGTGTAACCTCTGGCGGCCGTGGAGCCTCCCGGTGGCGCATCTGCGGGTTCCTTACATCCCGTGGATCGGTGGCGGTCGGCGTGGACTGCGGCGACGACACGCAAGCCAGTGGTGGGGGCCTCGGGCGGGGTGACCAGCGTGGTCGCCCGTCGTCGTTGCGCCTTTGGGAGGCGGCTTGAGAAGCGGCGGCGGTCTGCCCCTCGGAGGGCGGCGAAGAAGCGCGCGTGCCGCGTACTCGTTCGGCTCAGTAAGTACTCTTTCTTTTTGTTTTGTTCGAGCATTTTTGCAGCAAAGCCGCCCGAACGGCTGCTAAGTGTCTTGTGACGTCACGGCGCCTATCTGGCGTGGCGTGGCGCGTCTGTGTTAGCTCCGCGGATGGCGCCCGAAGTCGCGCGGCGCGCGTCGCTGGTGGTTCGAGACGCCCGGTCGGGCGGCGCCGTCGCGATGTTGGCGGTCGAGGCGCGCCTTCTGCGGAGGGATGGGGCCTCACCCAGAGACCGAGGTCGGCGAGGCTCTCCCGCTGCCTCCGGCGGTGTCGCTGCCGGCCGGTGTGACCATCCTCGCGGAGGAGGATACGACAGCTCTGCCGTGTCCTTTGGCGAGGCGGCCGCGGCGCCAGTGTCAGGCCCTTGCCCGAGAGAGTGCGGTGAGGCCCGCGGCGCAGTCGCCATGGGGATCCCCGGAGGACCAGTTCCGCCATCGCTGCCGATGGTGCTCTGGCGGCGCCCGCTTGCGAGAACAGGAGGCCCGGCTGGGAGTGGCCCTTGGGTGGTCGTGGCGGGCGAAGAGGCGAGTGGGTCGCCCTTGACAAAAAGCGCTCTAGGCGCCGAAAGCGGAGATAAGCGGTCGAAAGGGTCGACTCGCTCTCGAATCTTCGGCAAAGCGGGCGGGCGTGGTGGCCGGGGGAGTCCGGCCGATCTGTTTAGTAAGTTGATGAAAAAACCCGGTTTGTAAAATTCTGACTCACCCGCGGTGAGACTAACGGATAGCCCGTATTCTGCAGCATCTGCGGGCCCGCTCAGAGGGCAAAGCCAAGCTCCTGCAGCGCTCGGATAGCCAGCGGGCGGCCGCCATGGAAGAGTGCAGCCGGCTTCGCCTTGAGTTACGCCTGGCCCAAGAGGCTCTGGCCGTCGGGCGGTCGGAGGCGGTGGAGATTCGCCAAGGGCTGGAGGAGGCCACGAAGGCCCTCTTCGATGAGCGCCTGGGGGCCAAATCCTTGAGGGTGAAGGTGGCGGAGCTCGAGTCCTCCCTGGCGGAGGCCAACGAGGCCAAGGATGCCGCCCGTCAGCTGCGGAGGGCAGCGTATGAGCGACCGTCTGCGGACCGAGAGGACCGAGGCTCGGAAGGATCTTGACCGAGTTTGCTCCGGCGGGAACGCTCGAAGGACTTAACCGGCGAGGACTTCTTCTGGCGCTCAAGGAAGAAGCTAGCAATCGACCAACTCTGCGGTAGGTAAGTGTCTCGATTCTTCAATTAATTACGGCGGTCGACCTGAGCGAGCTTATCTGGAAGCAATGAAATCTGCGAGTAGCGAGAAGAATCGAGCATCGCCGTGGAAGCGCTGAAGCGCGGCAGATGCTCGCTGACGATGGCGATCGCGGCCGGGATGAGGCGCGGCTACCGAAGGTCGCCAAGGCGGTCGGGCGCGATCGGCGCCGAGCTGGAGGCCCTTAGCGAGGCTGGTCGGAGAGTGCGCCTCCGCGTCTGGGAGCGTGCGCGGCAGGCCCTCGCCCAGCTGGCCCAAGTGCGGAGCAGCGTCGAGAGGGTGGTGACTGTTGGCGCCGCGCTTGGAGCTTCTTCTGCGTTGGTCAATACCATCTCGCACTATGATGGCATCGACCTCGCAGTGGTGAGCAGCGGCGTCGTCGGGAACCGGACCGACGGCGAGATCGACAGGTTCGAGTTCTTGGTCGAGCCGCACGCCCGGGAGATCGCCAGCCACATCTCGCCGCAGGTCGCCCTCGAGGAAGAATAAAATAGTTAGATTTATCCTTTTTCCTGATTGTAAAGATTATTATATTTGTAAACAATCTTAAGTTTAGCATGTTCCAGTATGCCTCTTGCCCCCTTTTGTGTATTTGGTGAACGCTCGACCGGTCATAGCCCTAAGGACCGCAGGGGTCACTTATGCGTAGGCCGGGTTGCTTCGGGAGGGGCTAAGAGGATAGGAATCTTTGTTGCTCAGCAGTTGTGCGCACTTGTGAGGGAGAGGAGTGTTCCCGACTGACAAAGGATCGCTCCACTCGGGCACTTCCTTCTTCCGCAAAGCGCTACTTAGCAACCGTAGCCGCTGGGGCGTAGGCCGTAACGCTTGGGTCGAGAGGGTTACCGCTCGGGATGGACCACAATGGTCGGTCGGGTCCTGAGACCCGCCGCATGGCGTGAGTTAGCCGAGTTAGCGCGGAGGAGGAGTGTTCCGGCCCGACTAAAAGTCGCTCCACCGGGCACTTCCTTCTTCGCAAGCGCTCTTAGCAACCATAGCCGTTGGGCGTGGCCGTGCCTTCGGGTCGAGAGTTACGCTCGGGAGGGACCACAGGGTCGGTCGGTCCGCGACCCTCATGAACATTGACGAAGCGGCTGAGCAGGCGCCAAGGGGCCCAGCGTCGCAGGGCGACCAGGTGCTCGGAAGGGTAAGGGTAAAGACCAAGCCAGGAAAGAAGAAAAGAGTTTAGGGATAGAATCGCCTTAACTTTTCTATGTTCCAAGCGTTTGGAAGGATGCGACCATCGGCGTCCTTGAGTCGAAAGGTGCCAGGTCGGAGAACCTCTATGACGGTGAAGGGGCCTTCCCAGGGCGGCGACAGCTTGTGCTTGTCCTTGCTGGTTTGGACCCGACGCAGGACTAGGTCGCCAGCGCTGAAGGATCGCCCTCGAACCTGGCGGCTGTGGTAGCGCCGTAGAGCTTGTTGATATTTGGCCGATCGCAGGATGGCCACGTCCACGCGCCTCGTCGAGTGGTCGATGGCGTCTTGTTGCGGCGAGCCCAGGCCTCATCGAAGGCTTGTAGTCTTGGGGCGCCATACTCGTGTGCAGCCGGTAAGGCGGCTTGGCGCCAAACACCATGAAGAGCGGTGTAAACCGGTCGCTCGGGTGGCGTGGTCCGCGAGCTCCGGAGGGCGGAGGTAGCTCGGCCACCCACCGACCGCGAAGTGCTTGAGCCGCGAAGATCCGTGGCAGGTCCTTGAAGGATCATGCCGTTCGCCGCGTTCGACCGCCGTTGGTTGGCGGATGGGCCACGGTGCCCAATCGACACGGATGTTGAAGTCGTCGCGAACTCGAGGAACTCCTTCCTGTGAACTACGTTCGTTGTCGGTGATGATGGAGTTTGGAACTCCGAACGAAAAATGATATCACGGAAGAAGATGGCGCTTGTGCGGCGTGGCGTTCACGACCAGCAGCTTCTATCCACTTGGTGAATTTATCCACGCGACTAGGAGATGAGTAAAGCCCGGGCGCTTTCTTGAAGGGCCCGACGGATCGAGTCCCCAAGCGCAAATGGCGGTAATGGGGATCATCTGCAAGGCTGGTAGCGAATCGTCTGCCGAACAAAGCGGCACCCATCGCGTCGCCACGATCGCTCGGCGTCGGACCGCGATCGGCCAATAAAAACCTTGTCGAAAGGCCTTTCCAGCGAGGATCGGGTGCGACATGGTGACCGCGAGACCCGCCATGGATGTCGAGCGATGGCTGCTTCCTTGGTGGTAGGAGCGCATTCTGCGGGACCGGAGGACTCCTCTTGTAAAGTGCAGGCGACCAAGGCGAAAGTTTTGCCCACGGCGGCGCGGGCCTCGGTCGGTCGGAAAGGCGACCGTTCGTCAAGCGGTCGGTGAAGGGCTTCCTCTGTCGGTTCGATTACTAACACGCTGCGGTTTGAGCCGGTAGAGTCTCCCCGCAGCGGCGGTCGGGGTGACCGCGCGGCGGTCGGGGCGGCTCGGCCCGAGCCCAGTGGACGGAAGGCCGCGGAGGTCGCGACGAAGATCCGGCGGGGTGGCCCTCTCTTTGGAGGCAAGATTGGCTAGGTGATCGGCTTCACCATTGTAGCGTCTGTAGCTATGGTGGGCTCGAAACCCTTGAACCGTTCTTGAGCTGCGCGCTTCTTGGCGATCTGCGGCCATGCGGGCATCCCGGGGTTCCGCGGCCTTCATGACCTGGTCGACAACAAGCTTGGAGTCCCCGTGGTGTGCCTGACGTGCGCGTCCGCGCGCGTCGCCGGGCACCTGCGGGATCTCGGGCTCATCCTGCTCCAGGTCGGCCTGGAGCTGGTCGAGCTCAGCTCTTCGCTCCTCCAGCTTTTTGCGCTGTAGCTGGAGTTCGGCGCGGCGGGCTTGAGCGCGTTCAACACGCTCACGTTGGTATTCCTCCTCCTGCGCCTTAGTGCGCCGGATGGGGGCCCCCGTAGCCGTGGGGGTCACGGCTAAAGCGATCGTGCCCACCATGTTGCACTCGCGAGAGTGCTGCCTGCGGGCAGGGTACTCCATGTCGGAGCTGGAGTCGTGGCTGGAAGAGTCTTCCAGCAGCTCGTGGATAGAGGCCGGCATGTAGCCAGCCATTGCCACAAGTTGCGAGCCTGCGGGAGGTGACATGGTCACCTGCTCGGACCCACGGGAGTTTTCACCAGATGTGGCGGAGCGCTCCTCGGGTTCCAGCTTCGGGGCCTGCACGGGCGCCCTAAGCCGGAGCTTAGCGAAGTCACCGGAGAGGGCGCCCAGGCTTTCAGCGGGCGCTTGTCCCCCGGTGGCGGAGGGGGCGAGCTCTAGCCCTCCCACCGGGGTGACGGCAAAGCGGAGGGAGCCGAAGCAGATCTGGCTCCCCGATGTAGTCATACCGTCGAGGATGGAAGATGCCATCAGGGAGGCAAACGGAATCCGGAGGTGGTGACGAAGACAGCGCAAGCCCCTACAGCGCGCGCAGCTGCCGGTGTTTGGCCGGCAAGTAAATTTGTAAGTCTAAGGGGCCGCGCGTTCCACTCCCTGAATGGTTAGACTCAGAAGTCCAAGATGTATACTGGTTCGGGCCGAAGGTCCCTACTCCAGTTCGTGTGGCTGAGCTGTATTCCCTTCAGTACAGATGACTACACAAAGTTTTACAAGCGAGAGTGCTAATGGCTAAGCGATATGAGTTCGAGTGCGATCTCTCTCTCCCACGGGGATTCCTGCCTCCTTTTATACGAAAGGAAGGGGCAGGTTACAAGGTAGGGGGCTTCGCGCGTCTTCGTCACCATCTCCGGATTCCGTTTGCCTCCCTGATGTCATCTTCCAACTGTCGGCGTTTCGAGCACCGGCAAGTAAATTTGTAAGTCTAAGGGGCCGCGCGTTCCACTCCCTGAATGGTTAACTCAGAAGTCCAAGATGTATCTTGGTTGGGCGAAGGTCCCTACTCCGATTCGTGTGGTGAGTGTATTCCCTTGATCTGGATGATGGTGCACAAAGTTTTACAAGCGAGTGCTAATGGCTAGCGATATGAGTTGAGTCGATCTCTCTCGTCCCACGGGGTTCCCGCCTCCTTTTATCACGAAAGGAAGGGCAGGTTACATCGAGTTGGGAGAGGACAAGATGACCTACATTATGAGCTTCGGTCCTTCGTTCTGCTGACTGATCATTGCCCCTCTTGCCCATGCTGAGTCGGTAGCTTAGTTGGTCAGGGCGGGTAGGTATTTCCCCGGGAAACTGCGTACCTTCCCTTTACACCCGAACCTCTCGCAGAGGCATCGCGGTCATCCCTGCCGACCAAGGCACGGCACTCGGACACCCGAACCTCTCGAAGAGGCATCGCGGTCGTCCCTGCCGACCAAGGCACCGCACTCGGACACCCGAACCTCTCGCAGAGGCATCGCGGTCGTCCCTGCCGACCAAGGCACGGCACTCGGACACCCGAACCTCTCGAAGAGGCATCGCGGTCGTCCCTGCCGACCAAGGCCTCGCGGAGCACTCGCGCCGACACCGAACCTCTCGCAAAGGCATCGCGGTCGTCCACTGCCGACCAAGGCATCGGTCCCCTGCTATGGCGTTAAGCGAGCACTTGGACACCCAAACCTCTCGTAGAGGCATCGAGGTCGTCCTGCCGCCGACCACGGCACCGACGTCGCTCGGACACCGAACCTCTCGCGAGGCATCGCGTCGTCCTGCCGAGAGGCCAAGGCACGGCACTCGGACACCGAACCTCTCGCGAGGCATCGCGGTCGTCCCTGCCGACCAAGGCACGAGCACTCGGACACCCGAACCTCTCGCAGATGCATCGCGGTCGTCCCTGCCGACCAAGGCACGGTCCAGCTATGACGTAAAACGAGCACTCGGACACCCGAACCTCTCGCGGAGGCATCGCGGTCGTCCCTGCCGACCAAGGCACGGCACTCGGACACCCGAACCTCTCGCAGAGGCATCGCGGTCGTCCCTGCCGACCAAGGCACGAGCACTCAGACACCCGAACCTCTCGCAGAGGCATCGCGGTCATCCCTGCCGACCAAGGCACGGTCCAGCTACGACATTAAACGAGCACTCGGACACGAACCTCGCGGAGGCATCGGGTCGTCCTGCCGACCAAGGCGCGGTCCGGCTCTGACGTAAAGCGAGCACTCGGACACCCGAACCTCTCGCAGAGGCATCGCGGTCGTCGCTGCCGACCAAGGCACGGCACTCGGACACCCGAACCTCTCGAAGAGGCATCGCGGTCGTCCCTGCCGACCAAGGCACAGCACTCGGACACCCGAACCTCTCGCAGAGGCATCGCGGTCGTCCCTGCCGACCAAGGCACGGTCCAGCTACGACGTTAAACGAGCACTTGGACACCCAAACCTCTCGTAGAGGCATCGAGGTCGTCCCTGCCGACCACGGCACCGTACTCGGACACCCGAACCTCTCGCAGAGGCATCGCGTCGTCCCTGCCGACCAAGGCACGGCACTCGGACACCCGAACCTCTCGCGGGGCATCGCGGTCGTCCTGCCGACCAAAACACGAGCACTCGGACACCCGAACCTCTCGCAGATGCATCGCGGTCGTCCCTGCCGACCAAGGCACGGTCCAGCTATGACGTAAAACGAGCACTCGGACACCCGAACCTCTCGCGGAGGCATCGCGGTCGTCCCTGCCGACCAAGGCACGGCACTCGGACACCCGAACCTCTCGCAGAGGCATCGCGGTCGTCCCTGCCGACCAAGGCACGAGCACTCAGACACCCGAACCTCTCGCAGAGGCATCGCGGTCGTCCCTGCCGACCAAGGCACGGTCCAGCTACGACATTAAACGAGCACTCGGACACCCGAACCTCTCGCAGAGGCATCGGGGTCGTCCCTGCCGACCAAGGCACGGTCCAGCTACGACGTAAAACGAGCACTCGGACACCCGAACCTCTCGCAGAGGCATCGCGGTCGTCGCTGCCGACCAAGGCACGGCACTCGGACACCCGAACCACTCGAAGAGGCATCGCGGTCGTCCCTGCCGACCAAGCGCGGCACTTTCGGACACCGAACCTCGCGAGAGGCATCGCGGTCGTCCCTGCCGACCAAGGCACGGTCCAGCTATGACGTTAAACGAGCACTTGGACACCCAAACCTCTCGTAGAGGCATCGAGGTCGTCCCTGCCGACCACGGCACCGTACTCGGACACCCGAACCTCTCGCAGAGGCATCGCGTCGTCCCTGCCGACCAAGGCACGGCACTCGGACACCCGAACCTCTCGCAGAGGCATCGCGGTCGTCCCTGCCGACCAAGGCACGAGCACTCGGACACCCGAACCTCTCGCAGATGCATCGCGGTCGTCCCTGCCGACCAAGGCACGGTCCAGCTATGACGTAAAACGAGCACTCGGACACCCGAACCTCTCGCGGAGGCATCGCGGTCGTCCCTGCCGACCAAGGCACGGCACTCAGACACCCGAACCTCTCGCAGAGGCATCGCGGTCGTCCGTGCCGACCAAGGCACGAGCACTCGGACACCCGAACCTCTCGCAGAGGCATCGCGGTCGTCCCTGCCGACCAAGGCACGGTCCAGCTTCGACATTAAACGAGCACTCGGACACCCGAACCTCTCGCAGAGGCATCGGGTCGTCCTGCCGACCAAGGCGCGGTCCAGCTCTGACGTAAAGCGAGCACTCGGACACCGAACCTCGCGCAGAGGCATCGCGGTCGTCCCTGCCGACCAAGGCACGGCACTCGGACACCGAACCTCGCGCGAGAGGCATCGCGGTCGTCCCTGCCGACCAAGGCACGGCACTCGGACACCGAACCTCTCGCGAGAGCATCGCGGTCGTCCACGCCACCAAAACACCGCACTCGGACACCGAACCTCTCGCAAAGGCATCGTGGTCGTCCCTGCCGACCAAGGCACGCTCCAGCTACGACGTAAAACGAGCACTCGGACACCCGAACCTCTCGCAGAGGCATCGGGGTCGTCCCTGCCGACCAAGGCACGGTCCAGCCACTGACGTTAAGCGAGCACTCGGACACCCGAACCTCTCGCAGAGGCATCGCGATCGTCCACGCCAGCCAAGGCGCGGTCCACTCGACGTTAAGCGAGCACTCGGACACGAACCTCTCGCGAGAGGCATCGCGGTCGTCCTGCCGACCAAATGCGGTCCGGCTACGACGTTAAGCGAGCACTCGGACACCGAACCTCTCGCAGAGGCATCGCGGTCGTCCACGCCTGCCAAGGCGCGGTCCAGCTCTGACGTTAAACAAGCACTCGGACACCCAAACCTATCGCAGAGGCATCGCGGTCGTCCTGCCGACCAAGGCGCAGTCCGGCTTCTGACGTTAAACGAGCACTCGGACACCCGAACCTATCGCAGAGGCATCGCGGTCGTCCCTGCCGACCAAGGCACGGTCCAGCTACGACGTTAAATGAGCACTCGGACACCCGAACCTCTCACAGAGGCGTCGCGGTTGTCCCTGCCGACCAAGGCACTCGAGTACCTCGTAATAAACAAAATTCGCACGTCCGACCACTCACGCCCAAATGGAAGTAGTCACCCGCCGATCGCCAATTCACGAAAGACGAGTCAGTAAAACGGAACAAACGAAGCAAACTCGTCACGGAGACATTCATGAACAAAAAGGAGATTTTATTATAGGCCAACTGGCTCAAGCTTTACACGACTCTACATCCGATGCCAGCGGACACAAAAACGATTCGCTACACTACGGCGGGACTTCATCCGCGCGGCATCAGTAGCGCCAACGGCATGCTGGTTGGCCCTTGCCTTGTCGACGGGACAGCCGCCGCAGCTGCAGAATCGCACGCCGATGCGCCTGCCACCGTGCAGCGACATCGACGTGGCCGCACCAACTACAGTCGGCGCCCTCGTGCCATCGCCTCCAGAAGAGCCCCCCTTACTACCAAGAGCCTCGGAACAACCTCGAGCAGCGCATCAACAACAGCAACATCACGGGCTACGGCTTCTTCCTCCCGGAGCTCGGCCATCGCCTGGTCGTACTCAGCCCAAAGCTCGGCCAGAGGATCTTCTTCTTCCTCCACGACATCGTCACCAAAACTAAAAACTAGAAGGTGCCTCGAAACCATTCGGCGTTTCGAGCACCGGCAAGTAAATTTGTAAGTCTAAGGGGCCGCGCGTTCCACTCCCTGAATGGTTAGACTCAGAAGTCCAAGATGTATCTTGGTTCGGGCGAAGGTCCTACTCCGATTCGTGTGGTGGTGTATTCCCTTGATCTGGATAGTTGCACAAAGTTTTACAAGCGAGAGTGCTAATGGCTAAGCGATATGAGTTCGAGTGCGATCTGTCTCTCCCACGGGGGTTCCTGCCTCCTTTTATACGAAAGGAAGGGGCAGGTTACATCGAGAGTTGGGAGAGGACAAGATGACCTACATTATGAGCTTCGGTCCTTCGTTCTGCTGACTGATCATTGCCCCTCTTGCCCATGCTGAGTCGGTAGCTTAGTTGGTCAGGGCGGGTAGGTATTTCCGTGAAAGCTGCGTACACGCCTCTGTGAACCTTACAGTGTTGGCGTTCTTAGCGTGGCGCCTAGCGTGGCGTCTGCCTCGGGAGGGCGTGTCGATTTAAACGTCTTGTATGTGACTGTGACCCGATGGGATGGGAGCTGACTTGATCGATCATTAAACCTTATTGGGAAGGAGTCACCTGCCCTTGTATAGTCGCTTCGATTGACTTTGTTCGTGGAGCACGTGGCTGTTGGCTGGTGGAGGCTTCAACACGCGGCCCTTGGCGGAGGTTGCCTTGGCTTGGTCGGAGTCGGGAGGTCCCGTCCCGCAGAGGGGGTCGGGAGCCTTGCTTGGTCGGAGTCGGGAGGTCCCGTCCCGTAGAGGGGGTCGGGAGCCTTGCTTGGTCGGAGACATTTCCCTCGACCGGTCGGGAAAGGATGTTTTGTGTGTCCTTGCGAGCGATTTGGTCGGTGGTGGGCTGGGAGCGGCCCGTTGGGCTTGAGCTATGATCGAGACCGCCGGCTCGTCGCTTTGGGCCGTTGGGGTACGCCTGTTATAAGTATTCGTCAGTAACCATTCCGAGAAAGAAGCAAACTGGGAGCGAGAAGAGGACCTCAGAGCCGAGTTTCCCGATCTCTTTCTTTCTCTGTCCGAATCTCAGGGTCGAGATTCTCTCTAAGGGGGGTAGGTTTGTAACATCCCAGATTTTCTGTTGTTCCAAAAATTATTTTAAAATTAATTAAATTCAAAATTTGGATTTTCCTTGGTGTTCTAATTAACCTGGCATCCATACCCTTCCGAAATTGGAGCTCAATTCTTTATCGTCCACAAAGTTAAAATTTCATATTCCGGTCCTTATTTGAAACTCCACCTGAGTTCCAAAATGCTTTAAAAATCTCAAGATCCATTTAATTAGGTTCCAAATATTCTATAATTATTTTGAGAATTTTTCCAAGATTTATAGAATCCCTTTGCTATTTTATCTCTCGCGCTTTCATCAAATCCATTTTATTCGTCCCGAAATTATCTAAATTTTAAAATTCATCCAAAATAAGTGAAACCAATTTTATTGGATTCCATTTTACTCATTAGGATTTTTAGGATATTTTCCAGTATTTTTAGATCTTGTTATCTATTTTATCTCGCGCGATTTAGAATCTGCACTGTTCATCTTCCCCAAGTGTAGAGCACCTGTTCAAGTCTCAACTTTATGTCTAGCTCCAACTTCAAACCTCTATATCTCTCAATATACTGCATCAACTCAAGTGGGAGTGGAAGCATCGTGACGGCGTCGTACTGGAGATCAAATACCCTGCCGTTACTCATCCTTAATCCGAGCGAAACAGCCGCAATTAAGCGTTAATGATAATTTATTGCTCGGTCATTATCTCGGGCGTTTCTTCACCTCACCGGGCGTGCGGGTACTTAAAAGTTTTGTCTTGCTGTCCTCTACCCCGTGCTCACCTTGCCCCTTTGATTCAGTGCCATTTTCCTTTCCAAAACTCGTGAAAACCGCAGCCCAACGTCGACCAAAGACACCGGCGAGCCAACTTTTGATCCGGTGAGACAAATCAAATTTCATCCACGTCATTTTGTGCATCTTGTCGCAAAGATCAAAATACCTCAAGAAAATTTGGGTTTCATTGCAGGACGGCGACGAATTTGACGTTTGAACACCGTCGGCCTAACCATCTTTGCGGCGTCGATTTGTCGTCTCCGGTAATCCTCTTCGAAATCCGATTTCACTTTTGGATTCGCGGCGTCGAGCTCTTCATGGTGCTCACCTTATCTTCCATTTCGCTGGTCGGCCGCCCCTGGCCCTATCTCCCCATGCGCCATGAATGTAGCTCTGTTATTCGCGAGTGAACAGTACTGCTACAGTGTTTTCCTTTTTTGTGATTTTTCCTTCTAATCCAACTTCAAATGACCCATTCTCTTTCGTCATAACTCCGAATCGATTGATTCAAATTGCTAAATTTATCTAAATTCATCCTCTATCTGCAAGTATTTTTATTATAATTTTTAGTTTCTATTTATTTTATTTTATTCATTTCGTGCACCATTTTGCGCATAGTCGAAGAAGCAGTCGTCGTCACCGACGAAGGAGAAGACCTCCAGAACAGCGCAGCGCACTTCGTCGACGAAGGCAAGTCTCCTTGACGCACGTTGATCCCATTGTTTATAACTGTTTTATAAAAAGTTTGCAACTTGCATGGCTATTTATATAAACTGATGATGTTAAAATATAGAATGTTAGTTATGCCCATTTCGAAATAACATCCTTGCTATTTGATTACCATGCCTTTGTAACCTTAAAATTTAATTATGAAATCATGTATTATGTGATTAACCTTGTTTCGTACGACAGCCTGTGCTTAGGATTGACGTTGATCAAAATACCTATGGTGGGATAAATTCTAAAATGTTGTTGAAATGTGTTTTATCGAACTGTAGCAAGGTGATTTGCTGCTGTGTTTGTAAAATAAAAATGGTTTAGATTGGGGCGGAATGGTTTGTCGGGCGGGTGCGGATGGAGCACTGGTTCTAGTTTGTGAAAGTCGCCCTAATCAACTTAAGGACCGACGCTTATGACTGTCCATTCTAATCATTACTGTGCAACCACAAGTCTATAATGGGTACGACCTGGCTGAATAATTTGTAGAAACCTAACTTAGACTCGCCAGTTGGTGTAATGTGGGTGCCGGATGGAGGCAAGTCGTATTTCTTACACGGCGCAAGAGGGGGCTTCTGTACTGGGTGGATGGAACCCTAACAGCGGTGAAACCTCAGTGGGTGGGTCAAGTTAGGCGTATACATTGTAAAGGCCTTGTCATGATCTCTCTGCCGGCACACCAAAGGAAGTGTGCTTATTGCGCATGGCAACAAGGGACGATCATGTCTTGTGGGTAAAGCTGTACACCTCTGCAGAGTGTAAAACTATTCGAATAGCCGTGCCTTCGGTCAAAGCCAAAGCGAAGAATGCTTTCATACTGGTAGACTTGGTTTTGGTTTTCAAAATAACTGATGTTTTGGGATTCGGGAGTGGTTAGAACTCTCGAATGTTTATTTGGCAGATTGAGCCAATCAGGTAGATGGAACCTGTTTTGAATCATGACAGATAGAGTCATGTGATGGCTTAACAAGATCTTTCAAAATGGGCAGTTAGAGCCTGTATACTAGTGTTGGTAGTTGGAACCTTCACTAGAGTTAGAAATAATTTCAATTGTACAAATAATTGTTAAAACTGCTTTGTGAAAATTATTATTAACAATGTTTGTTAAATCTGGCTTTGTGCAAAAGAACCCTATTAAGCCTTCCTTGGAAAGCCCTTCATGATGCATTTTCCCAGACTTGCGGAGTACGTTTGTACTCACATGCTACACAAAATTTTGTCATCAGAGAATTACCAAGATGCATTCGAAGACAATGTGTTCTATGGTGAGGAGTTCGTGGGCGATCGCCAAGATAACTAAGCGTGCGCTCCTAGTCGTCGCCTGTGGTGTCTTTTGGGTTTTATCTTGTTGTTTTTGGTTTCCGCTGCTGAGAACTCTGGTCATGTGACCAGGAGATGTAATAAATAGCCATATGGCTGGTAATTTATGCTTATGCTATTTTTTTTCTCTTCGTTACATTCTGGTTATGATAATCACTTCTTCACTGTGTGTACTAGCAACTGATCTGGGACTAGTACAGAAATACACAGGAGATTCCGGATGGTAAATCTGGGGTCTCACAGTGAGCAAGAAAACAGTGGAAGGGCTTTGTTTGACAAGGAGATTGCAACTGAAGAGGATATTTTCATCCTGGAGGAAATTGGCAGACTAGCAGTCCAGTGCTTAAAAGAAAAGGTAGAAGAGCGACCGGACATTAAGAAGGTAGTGGAAGAGAGCTAGGAAGCACGGGAAAACAAGCTACGTAAGCTCTTATCACTCAATTGTTAATTAGTGACAAATCTTTTATGAGACAAACTCTTTTATTGAGTATATCTTAGATTAGTCTCATCTCATTAGAAAATGGAAAACCCAAGGTATGCACTCATATTCATTTTACGATATCTTAATGCATATTTTGAATTCAAGTTAAACGATGAACTCTACCATTATTTAGACCTCAAGATGTGCATTAATGTTTCAACTCTATGTATACATGAATGCACACATTTTGGGGGAGTTCATGATTAATCTTGAAATAATCTCTTGAGTATATTTAACTTGTGTAGTTGTAGTATACTCATGGCAATATGGGATAAACTCCAAAACAATCTCAAATTGATTATGTGCATATTGATTCTAAGTCCAATTATTTATATGCAATGGAGTTTAGTCTATAATTAATGGTCTTAAGAGTATTGATCCCTTTCCAACACTCCATATAAATTGGATCATTACCTTTAGATTTCATCGAATTGAGTATATGAAACTTGGGTAGTTAATATATACTCATGACAATTTAAATACAATTTAAATTGTGTTCGGTTGCCATTCAATCAACAAAGAACTAGTCATGTGTTGATGGTTCACATTGTTGATCCTAGGGCAATCGAAAGTTCTTGTGTATATGAAGCATTAGATGCATTAGTATACTCAAGACACAATTAATCTTTCAATCATTTGTCTTTGGGTTGTAGTCAATCATCAAAGGAAAAGATCAAAGGATCTTGGGAGCATCCATTATGTGTTAATGGAGTGCAATGATGATTGAGACAACCATATGTTTTGGACTAACACTTTCAATGAGTTTGAAATAGGTTAAGTGCAAGGTTGAGATGGATGAACGGGACAAGGACGTCATCATGTGTTGATATCAGAACAAGACGAAGATCCCGACTTGGAGAGAAGATGGAAATCATAAAAGCTCCAAGTGGATGTGCTAGAGGCAAAGGTATAACTATCTAGGGCTAAGGATGTGTTCCTAGTATTTTACTGGTCTCGGTGTTTTGATGGGAGATCGGGTTGCTAGTTAGGTGCCGTACTATTAAGAGGGGTTAAGTATTTTAGCTTGAGCTTCATCATGTATTGATGAACTCAATCCGGTTCACTCTAGCTCACTCTCTTTGTTGGTTCTTGCATGAGCTAAGTATTTGCATGTGTTGCAAATAAGGGAGCTCATGTTTGCTTCTTATTGAATCTTGACTTGGTTGTTTTGCATAGAGCTATGGATTTGCATGTGTTGCAAAAGAGAGATAGCTCATGTAATTTGGTTTATGTGGTTTTTGCATAGAGCTAAGTTTTGCATGTGTTGTAAAAGGTGAGAGCTTATGCATCAGTGTTTTAGCTTGTGATTTGATCATGTGTTGATCATCACAAGGCTAAGTAAAGTTTATGATTTTTCTATTTGCAAATGTGTTTTGCAAATAACCTAGAGGTTATGGTTTTGATCCTAGAGCATGTGTTGGCATTTGTAAATGTGTTTTGCAAAGTGTCGGGATCATGTGTTGATCCTTACATGGCTAGAGGATTGATCTCATGGGTTCTCGGTTTATTTGCACTTGCGTTTTGCAAATTATTTTGATCATGAGTTGATCACCAAATGGCATAAGAATTAATCTTATTGACTCCCTCTAGCTTGTTGTCATGCCCTTGATCAAGTCTCTGTGAGGGATTTTGAGAAATCAGTTTTTATTTTTGTGATATTTAAAAATATCTATTATTTCTTAAATCTTGAAAATGGGTGGAGATTGTGGCCCTCGTGATAAGCTTCGCATAGAATCAAAAATCACCTAAATCGGAGTTCGAAGTAAAAAGTTATGAGCGTTTTAGTGGCTCTAAAAGAGGTAGCACCGCCCCTACATGGGCGGTAGCACCGCCCTGCTACCGGCCCCAGATGGGCGGTTGGACCGCCCGGGGCGGTACTACCGGCCCAGAGGCGGTGTAAAAACTCGAGAGAAGGGTTTTTTGGTGGAAATGGCCGGTGCTACCGGTCCTAGATGGGCGGTAGCACCGGGGTACTGTAGCAACGGCTAATTTTTAGTGTTTTTAATGCACAGAAGTGACCGTTGGCCTAAAGGCAGGTGCTACCGGCCCTAGTAGGGCGGTAGCACCGGGTTTACTGTGCTTTTACCCCATTTCAACCTCCAACGGCTAGTTTTCTTGAGGGGCTATAAAAGGGGCCGAGCTAGGAGGGTTTTGTAGCTGCTCTAGCACCCATTTGAGGTATTCTTGTGAGAGCAAAACCCCAAGAGCTCATAGAGCCATATTTGAGTGATTTGAGATGAATTTGATTTAGAGTTTCTTGAGTAGAATCTCTTTGATGTTGATTTGTTTTCTCTTGAGCTAGTGTGAGCCTCTCCTCTACTTTGTGCATGTGTTGCACTTTGTGAGCAAGGAGAGAAGCATCTAGTTGCATGTGTTGCACCTAGAGAAGGATTGAGCATCCTTGTGCATGTGTTGCACTTGGTGAGGTTCAAGCTAGAGGGCTTGACTTGTTACTCTTGGTGTTTGCCGACACCTAGACGGCGTGTGGAGGCGTCGTGCACGGTGACCTTCTCAAGGAGATTGTGAGAAGGCCCGGCAAAGTTGTGAAGGTCGGAGCTCGCCTACCCGTGGGGTAAAGAGCTACCACTAGTGGAATCGAGGCCGGTGCTCAATTCGTGGAGCCGGTCCAAAGTGGTTTGGGCATGCCTCAACGTGGATTAGGGGAGACCGGCAAGTCTCCGAACACCACGGTAAAACATCAATGTGTCTCCTTATGTTTACTTTCAATTCTCTATTTACATTGTTGCAATTTACATTCCTAGAATTAAATTACTTGTTTGTCTTTAGGATTGTATATTCTTTAGTAGAGACATAATTAACAAGTGCACTTAGTAAGCCTTGTTGATTTAGGCTTTAATTTGTCAAAACCTTAGTTTATCGCTTCCGCATTGATTATTATTTAGGTTTTGACATAGAGATCAATAGAGCGTGTATTTAGTGAGAAGAATTTTTCAAACCGCCTATTCACGCCCCCTCTAGTCGGCATCCTCGATTTCACAAGTGGTATCAGAGCTTGGTCTCTCATTTATTAGGCTTTACCGCCTAGAGAGTAAGGATGACGACTAGTGATTTAGTGCACTACACCGACTCATATATTTTTGATGGCTCAAATTATGCATCATGGAAATTATTTATGATTTCTCATTTTAAATCCATGAGCCCCAAATATGGTGGATTGTAGATGTGAGCTTTTCTCTTCGATTCAATGAATTTGCTGCAACTAAAGGAGAAGAGAAATGCCTACATCTCGACGCTCAAGCTACTAATGTTTTATTTAGCATTGTGAGTGTAGATGTGTTCAACAAAATTTGCAATCTCAAGAGCGCTCGTGAGATGTGGGTCAAACTTCAAGAAATATACGATTCATCCACATCAACAAATGAAGATTGCATTGGTGAATGCATTTCGGTAGAAGAATCCTCCACTTCTACCTCAAGTGATGAAGAAACCTCAACTTCTTTCTCAAGTGACGATGAGCAATAATTTTTTTCATCATTAACTCGTTGCTTTATGGCAAAAGGTAAAATTGAGGTAAGTGATGATGATAATGATAATGATAATGAGCCCTCTTATGATGATTTAATGGATATGTTAGAGGAGTTCAATAATTATCTTGGGAAGGAGAAAGCTAAATATAAGATTTTGAAGCTTGAGCATGATTCACTTCAAAATGATTATAATGTGCTTAAAAAAAATCATGAATCCCTCCTTCTCAAGGAAATTATCAAACCTAGAGAGGACATAGGAATTCAATGTGATTTAATTGATGATTTGCCATTCTTAAATGTTAATTCTTCCATTTCATCAAAAATTGATATGTCCACCTCTAGTGATGATATGCCTTGTTGCTCTAGTTCAAATGCTAGTACTTCCTCTACGCTTGTTGAGACTAATCTTGTAGAGGAAAATAAAGAGCTCAAGGAACAAGTCACTCAATTGAGAAGTGACTTAGAAAAGTGCTATAAAGGGAAGGCCACCCTCGACGACATTCTAAGCAAGCAACGGCACTCACAAGACAAGAGATGGATTGGCTACATCTCCAAGAAAAAGGTGAATAGCAAGACAAAGCACAACGCAAGACACACAAAGAACATCAAGTGCCTTAGATGCCATGAGAAGGGTCACGATGCCTCCGTGTGCCCTAACAAAGTGGAGATCAAGCCAAAATCATCAACAACGAGGCAAACCGGTATTGAGCAAGACAAGAAGATCAAGAGAGGTCCAAATAGCCAAACTTGCTCCAATTGCCGAGAAAAGGGACATATTGGTAAACAATGTCCCTTAGGTAACACTCCTAAGCCAACTCTTGTAAATGATCATTATTTGCTTAGGAAAGACAAAAATGGCAATGTGTTTGCAAGATTTGTCAATCTCCTAAATCCTTGCAAAATAATGATATTCATTTGCTTAGGAAGATTAAAACTAGAAATGTGTTTGCTAGACGTGTTAGTACTCCTAAGACCACTCAAAACAATGCAAACAATTTGTTTAGGAGGAATAACAATTGCAAACAATTTGCTAGAAATTCTAACTCCTCTAAACATTTTCATAAAAATGTTAATCATGTGCTTAGAAAGGATAAGTATAGCAAATCAATTGCTAGAAATGTTAGTTCACCCAAAATTGCTATCCCGAGGGCCATTTGGGTCCCTAAATATCTTGTGACTAACATTCTTGGACCCAACAAATGTTGGGTACCAAAAAATACTTGAAATATTTAATAGGCACTTGGAGATGCATTTGAGGCTTAGCTCAATCAAGAAAAGATGGTTTCGTCATATGCAAAATAGAGCCAAGCATTAGGACGATCACTTCAATCATGAACCAATGCCATCTCGGGTAATAAGTATTTAAATTGATAATTTTAGCTTATAGCCTTGTGTAGGTTATAGTGCATTATCTAGAAAATCAATTTAAACCGCTTGTTCATGTTCTTGCTCATGCTTATTAGTTGTATTGATTGCAATCTTGAGCAAGTTGGGAAGTGGCACATAAAGGGGGAGTGCTAAATCATAACCATGTATATTACTTCTCTATATGTGTCCATATTTATATAAGTGCTAATATATTTTCAAAATCAAGCCATTTAGCTAAAAGTGAAAAATCTTAGTAACTATTAGTAATCTTGTGAAAACTAGTTGCAAAATATATACAAATGTTTTCAAAAGGATTTCCATGAGTTTTGGATTTATAAGAACTAATTTGAAAAGAAAATGAGTTTCAAATCCAAAATCTAGTTACTAGTATCTTGTTTTGGATTTAGACTTATAATTTTCATAGAATAAATTATAAAAGGATTTTGAAAATAGCACCAAAACGAAAAACTTAGAATTGGTCATTCTTAACAATTCTCGTATTCAAAAGTTTTCCAAAATACCAATCTATCCAAAGTTATTTGATTTTGAAACTCACCCAAAAACTAACATTGACCTATATTGGTTATATTCTAGCACTTTGTGAGTTGCACCTCTTGGATCGGATTCTCAGACATATCTTGGTTCAAAATAGTATTTTAGACTCATACACAAAATTCAAATCTCTACATCTTATCTCTTGCTTCATTTGGATTTTTTTGTTGAAAAATTTGAATTTGTTTTACAAATGGTTCTCTTTATAAGGACTCTTTTGGTCAAAGTCAAAAATAGTGTTTAAAAGGCCCATACTTGTGAAAATCTTTATAAAAGTTCTCAAATATGTATTTCAATTATTTTACAATGCTTTCGGAGTAAAAATTCCTATTTTAGAAACATATTAGTAAAGTTGGCCTCAAATGGATCTTATAGAATCTTCTCTTTGGATTAAATGAAATATTTTCATAAATCAAAATCTATTGAGTTTTTGAAAAACTGGTCAATACAAAACTCGTAGGGCTAGTCATTTCAAGTATTTCTCTAGTTCAAAGTTTTTCCAAACGACCAACCGTTCAAAAGTTATAGCCATTTGAATTTGGCTAAAATTCTTCATTTGACTCAAAATGACCTATTCTTGCATATTGTGGTTTTTGCAATTTGAATTGGATTTCTTTGTATATATTGTCTTCAAATAGTATTTCTAACTCATTCAAAGCCTTGAAAATTCAAATCTCCATAAATTCCAATTCGGATTGCATTTTGAGCATTCGATAAAAATTCAACTTCTTCTCATGCCTTCAAAGCGTATTTTGTCATATCTTTTGAAATAAAATTCATTTTAAGAAAATTATTTTTGGAAAACCTTCTAAATAGTCTAAAGATCATTTCTGAAAATTTTCAAATAATTTGGACTTCATGTGGAAAAGTTTTGACTTTTCTTCTCTTTGAGTAAAAAATTATGCCTACAAAGCGCATTTTGCCATACCTTTTGAAAGAAAATTTCTTTTGAGGAAATTATTTTTGTGAATCCTTCTAATTAGTCCAGAGTTCATTTCTGGAGATTTTCAAACCATTTGGATTTTATTTGAAAAAGTTTTGACTTTTCTCCTTTTTGAGTAAAATTCATGCCTACAAAGCAAAATTTGAATATATCTTTTGAATGGAGATTCCTTTTTAGAAAATTATTTGTGGAAAAGATTTTTATGATCCCAAAGTTTGTTTCTGCACAGTTTCAAATAATTTGAACCTCATTTGAAAAAGTTATGCCCTTTTCTCTTATTGATCAAATGCTGAAAATTCAGACTTTTATATGGTTTTGAGCTGATTTGTGATTTTTGAATCTCCAAATCAGATCATAATTTGAGGGGACCACCTTTTTAAAAATTTATCCTCAATAGTTGGTCTAGTATGTAAAATTTTATCAGATTTTTTGGATCTCATTTGAGTTGGTTTTCAACTATCTTGTGAAGCCTAAATGAAATGTCAAAATCTGAAACCCTGAAATTTTCAGTTTGTGAAATCCTTGTGGTTTTCATATCTCTTAATTGGTTTTAAGTTGGAAGAACCTCTCAAAACAAAACTTGGGCAATTTTAAATGTATTAGCTCCATGATTTATCTTAGAATCCTTTTGGAGCTTGTTTATTCAAGTTTTGGAATATGCTCTTCTTTTTGTGTATGTCATGGTATCAAGTTGTTTTTTAAATTGACATATAGTTTTGATCTTTCAGAAAATTAGCTTATTTTAAAACAAATATCAATGATTTTCTCAAAAGTGGTATCCTCATTCAAAATGATCTTTACAAGTGATATCTCTTACAAATAGCATCATTTGAAAAACAATCTTTTCATGTGGTATCAATTAAAAAAATTGAGCATTACAAGTAGTATCACTCTAAAATTGATATTTACAAGCTCTATATTTTATTCAAGTGGTATTACAAGTGATGCTTCTTTAAAACTTTCTACAAGTGGTTTTATGAAAATTCGAAGCTCATTTGGATGTTTTTCTAGTTTAAGCGCTATTAGGCTCTCAAAGACTCGTTTTGTGAGTTTGTTTGCAAATTGAAAAGCCTAATAAAATAAGGAGTTTATTTGAATGTGTTTCAAAAATATTTCTAATGCTTAACTCAAAATATGGCCTTGTTTCCTTTATGGTTTACTCTTTTGGGCCATATAAAGAAGTTTGCAAAATTCTTAAATCTTATTGAAAATTCTTAATATTTACAAGTGGTATTTTATTTAAGAATTCTTGTGAACTTCAATAGGTCATATGTATTCATTTCAATCTTGTTATGACCTCATTTCAGATAATTTCTTGCCAAACTCTCACTTCTTCAAAGTAATATTTTCTTACCAAGCTTTCTCTTCTTCAAAGTAGTGTTTTCTTGCCAAGCTCTTCACTCTAAAAATTGTCCTTTTTGGACTCGTTTTCCATTTTTGGTGTTTAATGCCAAAAGGGGGAGAATTTGTGGGAGCTTAATACCTCAGTTGGTTGAGGAGTTTGTGGGAGCTTAATTTGGTTAAGGGGGAGAATTATTTTAATTATTTATCTAAAAATCTCTCATACGCATTCTCACTTTTTAATGCTTAAATTGCTCAAAGACATGCTTACATGTTTAAATAGATTAAATTATCTCAATATGATGATTTTCATCCAAATGTGGATATTAAGCTTGGATTTGTCATCAATCACCAAAAAGGGGGAGATTGAAAGTTCAAAGCTCCATTAAGTTGGTTTTGGTGTAAATGACAAATCTAGTATTGAGACTAACTCTTTTGATAATAATAATATTGATTAGTTTCAATTGTTAATTAGTGACAAATCTTTTATGAGACACTCTTTTATTGAGTATATCTTAGATTAGTCTCATCTCATTGGAAAATGGAAAACCCAAGGTATGCACTCATATTCATTTTACGATATCTTAATGCATATTTTGAATTCAAGTAAAACGATGAACTCTACCATTATTTAGACCTCAAGATGTGCATTAATGTTTCAACTCCATGTATACATGAATGCACACATTTTGGGGGAGTTCATGATTAATCTTGAAATAATCCTTGAGTATATTTAACTTGTGTAGTTGTAGTATACTCATGGCAATATAGGATAAACTCCAAAACAATCTCAAATTGATTATGTGCATATTGATTCTAAGTCCAATTATTTATATGCAATGGAGTTTAGTCTATAATTAACGGTCTTAAGAGTATTGATCCCTTTCCAACACTCCATATAAATTGGATCATTACCTTTAGATTCCATCGAATTGAGTATATGAAACTTGTGTAGTTAATATATACTCATGACAATTTAAATACAATTTAAATTGTGTTCGGTTGCCATTCAATCAACAAAGAACTAGTCATGTGTTGATGGTTCACATTGTTGATCCTAGGGCAATCGAAAGTTCTTGTGTATATGAAGCATTAGATGCATTAGTATACTCAAGACACAATTAATCTTTCAATCATTTGTCTTTGGTTTGTGGTCAATCATCAAAGTAAAAGATCAAAGGATCTTGGGAGCGTCCATTATGTGTTAATGGAGTGCAATGATGATTGAGACAACCATATGTTTTGGACTAACACTTTCAATGAGTTTGAAATAGGTTAAGTGCAAGGTTGAGATGGATGAACGGGACAAGGACGTCATCATGTGTTGATATTAGAACAAGACGAAGATCCCGACTTGGAGAGAAGATGGAAATCATAAAAGCTCCAAGTGGATGTGCTAGAGGCAAAGGTATAACTAGCAAGGGCTAAGGATGTGTTCTTAGTCTTTTACCAGTCTCGGTGTTTTGATGGGAGACCGGGTTGCTAGATAGGTGCCGTACTATTAAGAGGGGTTAAGTATTTTAGGTTGAGCTTCATCATGTGTTGATGAACTCAATCCGGTTCACTCTAGCTCACTCTCTTGGTTGGTTCTTGCATGAGCTAAGTATTTGCATGTGTTGCAAATAAGGGAGCTCATGCTTGCTTCTTATTGAATCTTGATTTGGTTGTTTTGCATAGAGCTATGGATTTGCATGTGTTGCAAAAGGGAGATAGCTCATGTAATTTGGTTTATGTGGTTTTTGCATAGAGCTAAGTTTTGCATGTGTTGCAAAAGGTGAGAGCTTATGCATCAGTGTTTTAGCTTGTGATTTGATCATGTGTTGATCATCACAAGGCTAAGTAAAGTTTATGATTCTTCTATTTGCAAATGTGATTTACAAATAACCTAGATGTTATGGTTTTGATCCTAGAGCATGTGTTGGCATTTGTAAATGTGTTTTGCAAAGCGTCGGGATCATGTCTTTATCCTTACATGGCTAGAGGATTGATCTCATGGGTTCCCGGTTTATTTGTACATGTGTTTTGCAAATTGTTTTGATCATGAGCTGATCACCAAATGGCATAAGAATTGATCTTATTGACTCCCTCTAGTTTGTAGTCATGCCCTTGATCAAGTCTATGTGAGGGATTTCGAGAAATCAGTTTTTGACTTGAATGACTACATTAGAGTCTTTATTTTTGTGATATTTAAAAATATCTATGGTTGCTTAAATCTTTAAAATGGGTGGAGATTATAGCCCTCGTGATAAGCTTCGCATAGAATCAAAAATAACCTAAATCGTAGTTCGGTTTAAAAAGTTATGAGCGTTTTAGTGGCTCTGACAGAGGTAGCACCGCCCCTACATGGGCGGAGCGGTGCTACCGGCCCTAGATGGGCGGTAGGACCGCCCGGGGCGGTACTATCAGCCCAGAGACGGTGTAAAAACTCCAAAGAAGGGTTTTTTGGTGGAAATGGCCGGTGCTACCGGTCCTAGATGGGCGGTAGCACCGGGGTACTGTAGCAACGGCTAGTTTTTGGTGTTTTTAATGCACAGAAGTGACCGTTGGCATAAAGGCCGGTGCTACCGGCCCTAGTAGGGCGGTCGCACCGGGTTTACTGCGTTTTTACCCCATTTCAACCTCCAACGGCTAGTTTTCTTGAGGGGCTATAAAAGGGGCCGAGCTAGGAGGGTTTTGTAGCTGCTCTAGCACCCATTTGGGGTATTCTTGTGAGAGCAAAACCCCAAGAGCTCATAGAGCCATATTTAAGTGATTTGAGATGAATTTGATTTAGAGTTTCTTGAGTAGAATCTCTTTGGTGTTGATTTGCTTTCTCTTGAGCTAGTGTGAGCCTCTCCTCTACTTTGTGCATGTGTTGCACTTTGTGAGCAAGGAGAGAAGCATCTAGTTGCATGTGTTGCATCTAGAGAAGGATTGAGCATCCTTGAGCATTTGTTGCACTTGGTGAGGTTCAAGCTAGAGGGCTTGACTTGTTACTCTTGGTGTTTGCCGACACCTAGACGGCGTGTGGAGGCATCGTGCACGGTGACCTTCTCAAGGAGATTGTGAGAAGGCCCGGCAAAGTTGTGAAGGTCGAAGCTCGCCTACCCGGGGGGGGGGGGTAAAGAGCTACCACTAGTGGAATCGAGGCGGGTGCTCAATTCGTGGAGCCGGTCCAAAGTGCTTTGGGCATGCCTCAACGTGGATTAGGGGAGACCGGCAAGTCTCCGAACACCACGGTAAAACATCAATGTGTCTCCTTATGTTTACTTTCAATTCTCTATTTACATTGTTGCAATTTACATTCCTAGAATTAAATTGCTTGTTTGTCTTTAGGATTGTATATTCTTTAGTAGAGACATAATTAGCAAGTGCACTTAGTAAGCCTAGTTGATTTAGGCTTTAATTTATCAAAACATTTGTTTATCGCTTCCGCATTGATTATTATTTAGGTTTTGACATAGAGATCAATAGAGCGTGTATTTAGTGAGAAGAATTTTTAAAACCACCTATTCACCCCCCTCTAGTCGGCATCCTCGATCTTACAGCGTGGAGCTCAGGGATGCCGTGAAGAAGAGGGGCGAGGGCTTGAGCAAGAGGGAGATGAGTGCGGTGGCTGAGAGAGGGAACCAGAGGAGGGCCAGTGGCCAGCGATGGCGCGTCGGCCCAGTAGGAGGCGGCGACGCAAAAGAGGGGGGAAGCCGGGTCTCAGGAGGCGCTCGTGAAAGAAGGGAGAGCAGGAGAAATGGGGAGGGCGGCTGAGTGTGAGAGGAGGTGAGGCTAGGGCAAGTTGTGGAGTTCGATTGGGCCGAATGGGCCGAAGAAATTGGGCCGGCCTGGCCGGCCAAATAAATAAATAAACATATATATATATATATAAACTAATGAGTATTTAAATAAAAATAAGAATGGGGATAACATATGTCTACCAACTTGAACCGCGATTAAAACTTTAAAAATATAGATACCCTTCAAGTTAAACACTATGTGCACAAAACTTACCATAAAATGACTCATGTCTTAATTTTATCCAAATAATTTTAGCATCTAAAATTCGACAGATAAGAATAACTAATAAAACCAAGGGTTCCCTAAAACTACGCATGTTTTATGTATTAGGTTTCTATTTGATTTTCCATCTGATTTCTTTTTGCCCTTATTTAAAGTTTGTTATTGCTATATTTTTATTGAACTACGTGTAGACTCCGACGTTCTAGAGTCCGCAACAATCGACTCTGACTTCGCGACTGAAATCAACGAGCAAGGCAAGCACCCCCTTTTGACCATGTTGATCCCAATTTTCCAAATGTTTTATTAAATGTTTTATTGCATGCGTATGTTCATTAAAGTTTGCTATATTGTGGGAAATGGTAATTATACCTGTAGACTCATGGAACTTCCTTGATAAGTATGGACATGTAAACCTTGATAACCCTAGAATTAAGGTTAGACAATATATAATTTGGGTATAAGCGATGGATAATAATCATGCTTAGCCATGCTTTAGATCTGGGTTGAACAAATTGGTTAAACTGGTCAGATCAAACTTTGGCATTTTGAGACATGATGATGGTTACTGGTATTTTGGCATAAAAACTCAAAACAAAACTATGGTTTAGACGCGGGCGATTACTGGCAATAGCCGGAGGTGCATGAACTTGCACGTAGTGTAGGGGGAGATTATCGCCCGTGTCGGATTAAGGACCGAACTATGGGTTGTTTTCAAGCCAAGAAATACGTACAACCACAAGTGCTGGTATAGTACAGCCTTAACTTATTAAGTTACTTAGAACTAGCTTTGCACATTGGTAGGTTTGGAGTAGTCTGAGCTTTCGGTGTTGATTGCTCGGGGGGCGCCCACACCGAGGTGTTGGGAGCAACGTTTGCTGATACAACGGTGTACGCCATACTATGGATATGCTTAATCATCTATTGTACAGTGACTGTACAAACATTTACACCATAGTATGGGTTTAACGTCCCCGGGCTGGTGCAAAGCTAGGGCTAGGTAATGTAACGGTTATGTAATGAATTCCCTGCCGACACACCAAAGGAAGTGTGTTACTGGCCTGGCAAAAAGGGGATGGTCATTTCTTGTGGGTAAAGCTGTACACCTCTGCAGAGAGTTAATCTTTTCGAAAAGCCGCGCCCGCGGATATGGGCACTTGGTAAAGTCATCTCATGGTTAGATGTTTTATTATTTTCAAAATGTCTTGGTTTCATCTGTTTGCGTCGTATTGGCAAAGAATGGTGTTGACAGGAATTGGGTGTCTCGATGCTCACGTCGTGGAGGACTGTGAGTTATTACTTATGCTTTATTTACTTGTTACTTTCATATCAGTCAAATTTGCTTTATAAATTTCGTTTTGCAAACTACAACTTGATTTGCAAATAAAATTTTGCTTTACACGAATTAACCGTAGAAGCATGTCCTTTGAAATGGCCTGCATATATTATAGGATTGGAAAAAAAGTCTTGTTGAGTACGAAAGTACTCACCCTTGCCTATTTACTATGTTTAGGTGAAGAAACAAATTACCCCGACGATACATACTTTGACGCAGGATTTGGGGATATTAATGATGAGTTCTTCTAGGATTTACCTTGTCAGTTGCCTGTGGAGATTATGGGTTAAAGGCATATTGCAAGATACATATGTCTCCACTGCAAGAGTTTATCTCGGTTTGTAAGATTAATATGTAAGAACTACTTCTGCTGTTGCAATAATAATATATGTGTGGCTGTAATATCAATTTGTGAATGTGCGTACTAGCCACTGATCATGGGACTAGTACTGTATGCACATGGTACCCATTATTGATATTTATTATCAAAAATGGGGGCCTCACACCTTAAAATCAAAGTATCAAACCATTCATCAAAATATAATTCCACCTTCCTTCACGTCTTACGGATCCGAGTGATGTTTATCAAAACCCTATAAATATTGCTTCTTGTATTAGCCTGTAATTAAGTTGCATATGGATGTGTAAAATATTAATTGTAGTGTGACGCATATTGAACTAATATTGTATCGTGCCATTGTCTGATACAGTGAATAGTACTTGGCCGTTAGTTCTCAAGTTGTCGAGTTGCAGTCGTATTGATCGATGTACTATATATAATTTTCTTGTAAGGTTGTAGTACGTCATCTCCTTGTCAAATGAAAGGTGGGCTTCCATTTGTTTTCCAGAGGTAATGCAATAGACAACCGTATAATTGTATTATTTTTTTCAGAGGGTAAACAAATTTTCCATTGAAAACGCGGACTAATAAAGTACAACAACCTTATGTTACATGTTGCCACTCGTTGTGCAACAGGAATTAATTATATAAATCAACACCTGAAGCGTTACGTACACAGCTTCATTGACAGACTATTCACCTTCGTGTGTGGTTGTACAAATGACGAATTAGCCTTTTCTTTACCTTGTCGATTGGTCTGCTAGAAGCCGGTGTCGGAAAAAACGGCCCATTAATTGTGGTATGGCTAAGTGATTAATCGCAATACGGTCGATTATACGTTCTTATAAATATATTTATTTATATTTAGAATTAATCATAAATATTTTATTTACCCAAAGTTATTGTAAATTATCACTCTACAAAAATATGTTTACATTTAATTGTTTATACATCATCCAATACATACTATGAATAGTATAACACAATATTATAAACTAATTTACCGTACTTAGTAAAAAAAATAAGCTTTTTCGTGATTAAATGGGAAAACGGATGATTAATCGGAAAATAACCATTTTTTCGGATCATGTGGTCGTAATCGTTCTGCTGCGTTAATTACGCTGCGATTACATTATTTGTGACAGTTTAGTCACCGTCACCTATTAATCAACCTACTAATCGGTGGAGTCAAATTGTTTTTCACAACAGTGATGACAGCTTGTGGCGGCGCCGGCGAGCAAATCATACCTTTGTCAAAATATAAGATTCTTCAGTTTCACTACGAACAGAACTCACATCTCCATCCGTCACGCATGTTAGTACCTCAGCAAAATGTTGAAATGTACTTGTATAAAATGTGTGTCTACGCCGCCATAGCTTTCTTTGTTAGAGATATATGCGTGCTTACATCACGCATGCATGGGTGCATGCACCCATGCGGCCTGTGTGCTGCCTTATCCTTTCCATATCTTCAGGTGTTGTTTCTATAAACCGGTTGGTTAGATTTAGAAGGGCTTAGCCTTTATATGTAAGGCCTTGATTACGTATTATTTCATTGCGTGATTGCCCCAAATCCTCCACGCTTTCATTCTTATCTCCTTCGTTCTTGTTGACTATTATCTATACTCCTTTATAATGCATCTAAGCATTCTTTTCTACGTCCACTCTAAATAATGCACCCCACTAAAGATGGCCCAACCTTCATGCACCCAGCGAAACGTCCCCGGAAACTTACCTCCATCAAAATTAACCTCTCAGATCTTTCCTCAGCTTTACTCACCCACATCCGATGGCCATTGTTTAATGTGTCTAACTCATCCCTGTGGCCCACAACATATCTTCCCCTACCTCCAGCATCATCTCAAGGAAAAGGAAACAAATATCCTGGAATTAAGAAAAAAGAAACAAACATTCTAGAAAAGGAAAAGACCATATATTACGTGCTGGGAAAAGAAAACCGGAAAACAGGGCACTATACTAGTTGATACAAGTCTAAAGCACGCTACCCACGTTGGGTGCTTAAAAATTGCATCATTTGCATATAATATATTTAATGACTTGTAGTGGGAAGTAAAAAAACCTTCAAGATTACATACTGATTGCAAGTAGAGGTGGGGCGTAGTGCCGTGTCAGCATGGGCCCATCGGGTCTTTGTCTAAACCCCACCGTGCCACCACGGCTCGACTGGTCCATCGTGTCATGTCATGCCGGCCCGGGTCACCTTCAGCGAGTCTAGGTACGGCCTATTTATAATTCATGCTGGCTTCGAATTGTGCTGTCCTAGATCCGGCCTATTTGGACTATTGCGACGAGAGGAAAGGAGTCGGAGATGCACGGAGCTGAGGTAGTGGACACAAATATTAATAGAAAAAGAACTAAATTTTATTCACTTTTGAATAATACAGAGTTATTACATTGTTAAAAACCTTACACCTAGTGTGGGGTACCCTAGTGCAGAGCAGCATGTTGCTTGTGCTCGGTGTCAATTAGCATCTCCGTTGTCTCCCCTTTCTCCGTATGCGAGGACCGCAAACGGCGTTGGCCGTAGGGGGAGCTACAATATGACACAATGTCCCGGTAGAACGCCCTGCCGCATGCCGTGCTTGCTTCGGGCCCATCGGTCCTGTTTTGTGACGTGTCGGCCCAAGCATGGCCTATGCAGGTGTGCCCTACCGCCCATCGTGGTTGCCTGTGAGGCCCGACACAGCCCTGTCATTCGTGCAGTGCTAACCCGACCTGTGTGCATGCAAGTCGTGCCGTGCCTGCCGTGCCACGAGCCAGCCCAAAAATGCCAGGTCCAATACCTAGGTCTAATTGCAACACTAACAGTAAATATTACTCTCATTTTAGTTGTTAGATACAATCCTTCTCCAACCATAAGCTCGCAAGTCACAACAGGCCCCCTTTGGCATAGCTTGGATTTGTGCAAAAGCCAGCTTCTAGCTAGCTACCTAGGAAAGCCGCTTTCTAGATGTTTCTGTTTCTCTTCACAAATGTGCTTGGGCTTAGACAAAAAGCTGAACTAGAAACCAGTTATTTCACACAACTTGTAGCTTTTTATAGGAAAAAGTCAGTTCAGAGCTGTGCCAAAAAGGGCCTCAAGTTCATAAGTTATAGCTTAAAAAGGTCAACGATATAATTTTCGGACTTGTCTTTCTTTAAAGAAATTGGTGTATTGGTCTTCAGAAAAAAAAAATATGTTATTGATGCTGCTGTCTACCAGTGCCTGAAACAAGTACTAGTGATGATGAAAGCACACCTATACACAATTTTTGGTCTGTCCTATTGTCGGATACATATCCTCCACAATTACGACGTATCATTACTAGACATCGACGTTTCTTTACAGCTTATGGAGGACTTCACTATATGGTAACAGAGTAGTCTCCATAATAGAGATTTCTTACATGTAATGGTGAGATATTTGGTGACTGCAAGCTATCACCGTATGCAGTTTATGTAACAAGATTAATTTGGAGTTACCTATGGCGTCAAAACAAATTTATGTATACATGGCTGTACTTTCAGTAAAATTGCTATATTCTGAGTATTGGTAGATATTCCTACTTGTTGCATGGAATTTACTTGATAAATATGTAAATGTTAGCACTGAAACCCATAAGATAAGTGTAGGGCAATAACTAATGCCAATTTTAGGTATATTCAATTATATGTGTTTATGCTTAGCCATTTTTAGGAATGAGAAGAACAAATGAACAATTAAATTATTTGTTTAGGGATAGAAAATTTGATACGTTAAAAAGGTTGTCTCTAATATTTTGGTATAAAAACGGTGGAAGTGCTATGTTCGACAAGGCGATTGTAACTGAAAACGATATTTTCATCCTGGAGGAAATTGGCAGACTTGCGGTTCGGTGCTTAAAAGAAAAGGTAGAAGAGCGACCGGAGATGGAGGTAGCAGGGGGACTTGTGATACTTATAGGAGCTCGGAAAGCACGGAAAACAAGCTACATAATCCTGTGAGCAGACATTAGTATTGATGGTGCTCCCAAAAGCTTTGCTTCCGAAATTAGTGAAACACTTCCTCTAATCCTGTGAGCAGAGATTTCGTAATCCACAGGACAAACCAGAGCTTTCTCAATGTCAATGGTGATGCCCTCGTCGTACCACTACCTACAGCATGTTTTTTCCTGTTGACATAGAAATTTTGGTTCTTGTATTACTCATTCCCGTTACAAATAGTTGTTATTTTGGATATCAATATGGTCTTTAAAACATAGCTTCGATCACTAATTTCTATTATAATATATTTATAAAACCTAATAAAATTATAGTATTATAAAAGTACTTTTCGAGAAAAATCTATAAATATA
Source organism: Otatea glauca (assembly GCA_036346275.1). Lineage (NCBI taxonomy): Eukaryota > Viridiplantae > Streptophyta > Magnoliopsida > Poales > Poaceae > Otatea > Otatea glauca. The sequence continues at coordinate 39,145 of JAYEVK010000328.1, read as the reverse complement.
ATTTTCATGTATTTCATTTAAATATTTAAAAAGATAATGACAGCTAAAGTCTGAAAGTTTGATTGTATCTTTGTTTAAAATGACAACTACTTATATTTGGAGGGAGGGAGTTGTAAATAAGTTGCATATGGATGTGTGAAATATTAATTGTAGTGTGACGCATAGTGATAAGTGTATCATATTGTGGCATTCTCTGACACAGTGAATAGCTAGGCAAACAAAATACCTGATCGTATTTATCGATGTACTACATTGTTCTTGTAAGGTTGTAGTACGCCATCTCCCTGTCAAATGAAAGATGGGCTTCCTTTTGCTTTCCAGAGGTGTAATGCAAATTGCAATAGACAACCGGAATTGATATAATTTGCTAGATTGTGTTTTTTTTTAAGTAAACAAATTTCCATTGAAAACGCTAACTAATAAAGTACAACAACCTTCTGTTACATGTATACACTCATTGTGCAAAAGGAATTAATTATATATATCTACCCCTGAAACATTTCGTACACAGCTTCATTGACAGAGACTCTTCACCTTCGTGTGTGGTTGTAGAAATGACGAAGGAGCGTTTTCTTTACCTTGTCAATTGGTCTGCTTGCAGCTGCCAGCTAGTGGCAGCGACAACGAGCAAGTCATGCCTTCGTCAAATTAAAAGGCTCTTATCCACCTTAGAGTGGCTGAAACCAATCTTCATCAGTTAAGGGTCTGTTTGTTTTTATATTTGATTTTGGATTTTGGCTTTAAAAGCATAATAAAAAACAAACTATCCGATTTTAAGAATCAATTCTCACAATCCAGCCCATCGATATATATTAGAATCCACAATCCACCTCATATGTGCTTTTGGATTCCAGCTTTTGGAGAATCAGTTTCTCTACAACCACAATCTAGAATCAGCATTTAGATAATCGAAAACAAAAACAAACAGATCCTAAGTATCACTACAAACAAAACCCACATCCATTCCCCCCTTGTTTTTGAGAAAACAGAACTCACATCCATGCATGCATCATGCATGTTAGTACCTGTTGGGATAGAATTTCAAGTAGAATCCGATTCAATTAGAGATAAATTAGGAAGTTAGAGATAGAGTTTGATTGTAATACGATTGTAATTCCCCCTATAAATAAAGGGTGTAGATCCAATAGGATACAAATAATTTCTTCAATTCTGCATGGTATCAGAGCCATACCTTTGAGTTGATCCCTATTCGCGCTGCCACCATCGTTGCTCGACGACTTTGCTCGAGTTGCTCAGGGGTGTCACTGCCAGGCCGCCGTGTGGATTTGCTCGTGTTGCTCGACGGTGTCACCACCGTGTGGATCTACTGTCGGGTTGATCATATCCTTTGTCACCCTGTGTGGATCTGCTTAGGGGATCGCCACTGGGTTGTCGCCACTCAGACTGCTCGGTTCGCCACACGTGCTACTCTGTGCTGCCGCTTGGCTGCTTGACGCTACCTCTCGGGTTGCTTGGGGGTATCACCATTAGGCCACCGTGTGGATTTGTGAGTTGATGTTGTTGCTCGCTTCGAGAAGGAGTAAAGAGGAAGCTGAAAGGGAGTCGGCCGACCGAAGGGGAAGAAAGGATTGACCGGTCGAAGGGAAAAAACAGGGGATTGGTTCGTCCAAAAAAAAGAGGATCGACCAACTGAAGGTAAAAAAAAAGAGATTGGTTGTTTTTTTATGTGTATCATTCGTATTACGTCTATGTTTTGTGTTGACATTAATACTTCCAGGATTGTTGTGATCGTGAAGATACACGCATTATAGGTTGGTGATTGGCATTTGTAACATCCCAATTTTTTGGATTTTTTGGATTTAATATGGTTTTTATGGATTTTCTGAATTTTTGAGGATTTTTTGGGATTTATTTATTATTATTGGATATGCCTTATTATGGAAATTATCTAATTAATGAGAAAGTTTAAAAAAAAAATTTACTAAAAAATATTTTATTTAAGTTTCAAATATCTCAAAATATTTTTGAAAATTTATCTACAATTTTTCTAATATTTTTGCTATTTTATTTTAATTAGTTTAATTTCCAAAATTATTCAAATGGAAAAAGGTTTTAAAATCCTTATCTACAGTACTGGTCTGAACCCGCTGGGTGCAGCCTAATCTTCAAGCCAGCCTGATCCGCTGAGGGAGTCAAACCGAGTGGCTTTGGTTTTCAGCCGTTCGATTTGGATTTGACGGTGGAAGTGTTTCTTGAAACCCTAGTGTAGCGTGGCCATTGGACTTCCATCGGATGGATGTGACTGTGCCGTGTCGGGTGTGCTGAGAGCCAACAGATTTGGCTGTTCGTGGCATGTCTGTGGCTGCCATGGACTATGCAGCCATGTCGGCTACGTCGTGGACCCGCTGCGATATAAGGCAAGAACCGGCTGCATTTCGGTCCAAGCAACCAAAGCCCTAGCAAGCCGAGAAGCGCCCCCATTTCACCGAGATTTGGAGTTTTCGAGGTGTGCCACTGTGAACAAAAAGCCATCAATTCGTCGCCATCAGGAAGTCGTAGGACTCAAGACCGGGCTCTTCGGATTTGTCTTCACCAGATCTGTCGCGTGCGTGCCATGGATCAACTGGAGCATCGTCGTGTCACTGTTGCACCGTGTCAGTGGCGCACCGAGAAGACCACCACCACCAGAGAAGAAGAGCTTGTTGCCACCATTTCCATGTGCCAATCAAGGAATTAACCGCGTCAGCAGGTAGGCAAGGTCGCGAGCTAGCTGTAGATACCTTCCTTGCTTGGCGGCGATGATCGTACGGTTACGTGCACCGCCAGCTTGCGTGGCATGATTCGGATGCAGACACATGGCTACCAAATCATCTTTCATGCTGGCGTGTTCATTTGCGTGGATGCCTGGTCAGTGCTCGCATGTGATCGTAATTACCGTCATCGGTCAAAGCATCCGTGGGCCGAGTCGACGATAAACCGATCTTGTTCTATGGACAGTCCATAGACCAGTGACATGTGTCGGCTTCCGATTGGTCTAGATCGGTGCTGACATCATGATGACGCAATAATCTTATTTCTTTTTATATATTTAATTTGGGAAATTAACTATTTAATATTTTCTTATTTATCAAATCCTACAAGAGGCCGTTCTCCCTAATATGAGCTCCGATTGAGACGATCCAAATTTCTGAAAATTTGTAAAATTGAGTATTATTTAACGGGGAATTTTATTTGAATTTTTAGAGTTTGTTTGCTCTCTATTATGGTATTTATTTAGTATTTTCTTTCGTTACGTGTAGACGTTGAAATCTCGAAGCGTCCGAGGGAGAATCGTTAACTTAAAACCAAGGTCCAAAGCAAGAGCAACACCTTTTCTAAGGTAAGTTGTGCTTTAATCATGTTGAACCTAGTTTACAAAATTGTTATGTTGATCTAAATTATTGCATATTACCTCATAGGTACAATTGATTTCAAACTAGTTTGGGATCTAGTTATTTATCCCAATTGGAATACACCTACCTTGTCATTTATATACCATGATTATTTGTCACCCTAGGATGGTTCATCACTAGTTGGTTGTTATTAGAAATCAACATGGGATGTTTAGATCACAAATAGTCTTCTTAGCCATGCCAATACAACTCATGTATTTTGGAAATATCAAACTCAATCTTGATTAATGAAATGTGGAACATGTTTATGAAACGGTGTGTCAGGTGTTATCACACAATGATGTTGAGTTGTGGGACATGTAATCTCATAACGATGTTGACTTATTGATGGCATGTGGTGAATGGTAATAAACTGGGGTGGTAAATAATTTAGATTGGGGCAAATGACAAGGAGCAGTATGCTAGGGTGGGCCAGAATGGCAGAGGGATTGTAGAAGTCTTTCCTCAGTCAATCTAAGGACTTAACCTTGAAAGCATTTGACCTAAGTCAAACATTCAACCACATGTATGGAATGGACGGATCTAACTGATTAATTTGCAATGTCTTAGCTTTGGTACTACTACTGGTGGTGTGAGTCCAGGGTTATACGGTTCAACTCACATGGCGTAAGAGGGGGCCTTGTTGTGGTGGTTATAGCCTGTCAGTGTTGAAAACTTAACGGGTAGTACTGGGTTAAGCTAGAGCATTGTAAAGGCTTTATTATGATCTCTCTGAGGCACACCAAAGGAAGAGTGCTAATAACGTTGCACAAAGAGACGATCATCTCGTGTGGGTAAAGCGCATAACCTCTGCAGAGTGTAAAATCTATGGGATAGCCATGCTCGCGGTATTGAGCAATGCTTGAGAATTATAGTCAAGGGATAGATTTTGTAAAATGAAAACTTAGAAAGGGATGCTGGATGCCATTGGAAAGTTGGAAATATGATTTAGGGTTGGAAGCCAAGTTTACTTGAGAAATACTTGAAAGTTATTATTTATTGTTATTTATTTTATTGTCTTTTCAATCTATTTATTGTATTTATTTATAAATGCTACTTTATTACAAAATAGTCATATCAGCCATTCTATTGGAATAAACCTTGCATATAGTAATGTTAGAATTGCATTTTGTACACAACTTGTTGAGTACAAGTTGAAGAGGAGTCTACGCCAGCTCATGAAGAGGAGCACCAGGAGAAAGAGTACGTTTAGGGTGCAAGCTGTAACGACCCCCATTTTTACATACTTGCAAAAATAGAAATCTAATGTACATCCCGTACTAGTCCCATGATCAGTAGCTAGTACGCACATACACACCAGTTGGAACCACAACCATACAACAAATATTATTAAGCGGAAGCTATTATATAAAGAAAACTTTACCACTCAGAGCTATAGCAGCAAAAGAAGCAAAGTCTTGTAGTGTGCCCATCCAAAACCCGCAGGCAACTGACAAGGCATAATCTCTAGAAAGATTCGATGAAGAAAATCCCGCAACCTGCGACGAAAGGAACCTTCGAAGCTTCGCTAACTTATCCACCTAAAAACAACATATAAGCAAGGGTGAGTACTTTCGTACTCCGCAAGACTTGAGCAAAACCTATAATATGTGCAGGCCATTTCAAAGGGGGCTACTACAGTTAATTTGCATAAAGCAAATTTGACATTGTAAAATCAAGTTATTTGTAAACGGAATTGTAAGAGCATATTTGACTGATATGAAATAAGTAAAGCATAAGTAATACTCACAACCCTTCGTGAATATCGAATAATCTAGAAATGGAATCCATCAATGTCGATCCTTTGACATAAAGCAACAGCTGCTAAAACAAGCTCAAACCAAACCCATTTTATAAAATACCAAAGATTAACATTGGAATGACTTCACCAAGTGTCCTTGACCGTGGACGCGGCTAATTAATTAGATTTACACTCTGTAGAGGTGTACAACTTTACCCACAAGGAATGATCAACCTTTTCGCTAGATCAATTAACACACTTCCTTTGGTGTGTCGGCAAGGAGATCATACAGAGCCGTTACATTATCTAGACGTGGCTTTGAACCAGCCCAGGACATTTGACCCTCACCATGAAAACAGAAACACTCACCCAAGTCGTGGATCCATTTTCATCACACCCAATACCACATTTCTGTTCATGGCAAGGTGTACACCGTTGCATTGGTATGTAGAAACCCCTACAAGCAAACCAAACCGGTATGCCTGTGCAATCTCCCGCCTTCCTTAGATGCAAAGCCACATCTAAACAACTTAATAGGCTAAGACCCGCCCATACAAGCCCTCGTGGTCGTACGAAATTCTTGGATCTATAGCGTCCCATTGCTCGGTCCTTAATCCGACACGGGCGATACTCCACCCTACACTACGTGCAACTCCCTTTTGCACCATCGACTATTGCCAATAATCGCCTGCATCAAAACCATAGTTTTATTTTGGGTTTTAATCAAAATACCCATAACCAACAGCTTCATTTGCAACATTTTCCATTTCTCAAGAAACAAATTTTGATCTGATCATCAATCTCTTTAGTTCTAAAAGCATGGCTAAGCATGGATAATTATGAGATCGAGTATACCCATGATAACACTAAATAATGTCTATGCTTAATCTATGGTTATCAAGGTTCACATATCCATACTTATCAAGGAAGTTTCATGAGACAACAGGTATATCTACCAGTACCACAAAATAGCGAGTTTACAGAAACCAAACGCATGCATGAAACATTGTAGTAAACACAATGCAAATTGAATACTGGGATCAAGATGATCAAAGGAGGTGCTTGCCTTGCTTATTTATTGCTTACGACGAAGATGCGGCCACGGCTGACGGAGGAAGGGACGTCGGATTCTACACGTCGATTAATCAAAGAATATAGAAAATGATAAACTTCAATAAGGGCAAAAAGAAAACAGACAGAAAATCAAATGAAAATTCACTGCAAAAAACAGGAATGATTTAGGGTTTGGATTATATGATTTCAAGACCTCACGATTTAGGTAATTACACATTCATGTACTTAATGGCTTTTATGACAAACAAAACATGGTTTCTTTTATAGATTATCTATTCTTGATTTACGAATTCAAGAGGGTAAAATTATGAATTCATGTATTTATAACTTCGAATTATAGATGCTAAAATTATTTGGATTAAGAGAATTAAAACACTAGTTAGGGTTATGTAAAATAGCACTTAGCCTTAAGCGATTTCGCATAAGAAAGGGTTTTGAATTAGTCAGATCTATTAAGCTAGATTACTAGATTATTTATTGTTTTTGAAAAGGTTCTGGTGATACAATTATATTAGCTACAAATTTCTTCATTAATACAAGGTTCACTTATACATATTATGAAGTTCATTGATCATAACACTTAGGGTTATTCGGCTAACATGATTCATATGCAAAACATGATGAAATAAAGTTAGTCCTTTAGAATATGATAGTCTATATTTTGAAGAACATTTCTAAGCTGATTCCATACATCTTAGTGTTTAGACGAGATATTATATTCATTGTTGAAAAAGCTTATATGATAATAATGTTTATGTTATGAGAAATTGGATCAGAAAGGTGAAGTAAACCATTAACATTTAAGGTTATTATACTAATGAGAACTAGATGAAGAACAGCTCGTAAACTAAACGTTTTTCTAGAATATGGCAGTACATATTCTAAATATCACTTCTACACTATCGGTCATAAAATTTTCATTTAGACGAGCTATTCTATAAGCTGTTGAAAATTCTTAAGTGATCACAAAACTGACACAACAAAAGTTTAGTTTCCGATTTAAGTTTGCGACTACACTATACATGATTATTTATTCATTTTCTGGCATAAGTAGAGGATGACTCTAAGAGCGTTTTAAAACTGATCTCGTGATATTTGGCTTTTATTCGAGATGTTTTCCACATAAATGATCATTAGAGTTTAATATGGAATTAGTTCAAGTTTGTATAAATATGGAATATTTTTGCATATTCAGCAAGGATATTGTTACTCAAGGTTATAGGATTCATGTTAAATCACTTAGTTTGATCACATTAAATATTTAAAAATCTAGTTCCTTAATCATGACTATGCTCTTCATTGACTATATATGCACATATGCATGCATTACATCTTTTCTATTTAGATCACTACTATTCACAAGATAAGTTTAAATCCAATTCATTTATTAATCATTTCAATATATTAAGATAGGCTACTGGCATACAAGTGCTTAGAAATAAATCTTATTCATTTTCAGAATTTCTCTTATACAATTATTCATTTTTTTTATCATTTATTCCATTGAGAATAACCTTTAAAGGTATATGATTCAAACAAGGTTGAAATCTAAATATTTTTATATAGTTGAGTTCCTGGAAGTTTAAGGATTCTAAATAAATTAACTTCATTAAATTTTGAGTTTGTTTACAACATTTTAATATGTACAATTCCTTTAAATTTGAATTTCAAATTCATCCAGAGATCATTTTCAAAATGTTATTGTATAATCTAAAAGTACCTGATTTTACATGAATATAGAAATTTATTTCACCCAAATTGAATCTATAGTTTAAAAGTTATCTCTAATTGAATGTAGCTCGGCTACTAAATTCAACTAAAACCGGAAATACATTTTCCCAAATAGAAAATGCCTTTACCGATTGAACTGCCTTCAATTCGCGCCACTGACAGGAGGGACCCAGCAGCAGGGAGACCGAACAGGGGAGCGGCTAGGGCAAGGCGGCGACGGCGCTCTGGCGGGTCTCCGACCGAATGGGTCGCATGTCGAGCACCAGAGGGTCACCGCGCATCCATGGGTGGTGTCGATCACCTCCGGGGATGGCCGGAGCGGGCTGCCACCGAAGGCCTGCGGCGAAGGAAAGGGAGGCTCGTCGGAGAAGAAAAAGGAATGAGTCTCCAGCCGAATCGGTAACGGAATAAGCTTTAGCGCGGTCAGGGGATTCCATTTTACCGGTTTGTTGGAAAGGGGCTTGGCCGAGCAGCTCTGCCACCGTGCGCCGCTTTTGGAGAAGAAGAACAGTAGGGGGCGATGAGGTTTTAGTTGACGATTCCCAATTATTGTTGAGGGCTTTTTATTGCTATAGTCTACTGATGGTGAAGTTCAAATGAATTTGCGAATGGTTCTCTGTATCACGAGAATTGTATTCAGCTTCGAGCTTTGGATCTTTCGGTCATGGCGGAAGCAAGGCAAATTTAGGCACTCTGGCCAAGTGAGGGAAATAGAGGGGAATGATGAGTGACGCTTCTACGAACCCTGGTCTGGCTTTTATAGGTGGCAAACGCGGTGATCGACATGGTTTGAACGGGGTGAAAAGGTTGCGGCTCAGTTCAGAGCTTGGTGCGCGAATTCAGCTCGGCTCGAGCGGCCTTGGTGGTCAGGGCATGGCGCAGAGCTCCCGAGGCTTGATGCAGACTCCCGAGGATGGACGTGGCGGCAACCAAGCGCTTGGGCGACGGGGACGCTGCATGGACTCTGTGAGTAGGGCGCGCGAGATAGAGGACGGGCTCAGCTGCGCGATGAAGAAGAGATGGGGCATGCGGCTGTCAAGTGGGACCGGGGTCCACCGGCAGTGAGAGGGAGTTTTCCCGTTACTTTGCCAGTGCACATTACGGCACAGTAGACGGGTCCACTTGTCAGTGAGAGAGGGTGAGGCAAAGAGATAAACATGGCCGGGACAATCTAGTACAAGCATTAAAATACCAACCAAATCACTGTCAAATTTTGTGAACCTTTTTGATCGACATCTCCTGGTAGTCTTAGTCCTTCTAGTAAAATTTCTAGATCAAAATATCTTGTAATTGATTAATTAAAATTCTGACACAGTACCTCAGCCAAAATTTCTATTTCGGGTTTATTTATTTATTTAAATGTTAAAATTGTATTATTTATTTTTGAAACTTTTATTAAGAGTTATATTTAAGTCAATTATCCTGCCATAAAAATTTCAAGATAAAATGTTATGTATTTATTTTATAATAATTCTGACATCATAATTTTCAGACTTTTCATAATTTTTAGAAGGTCTTAATCACATGATAAATTCCTGAAATTTTTACCAGAGATACATTATATCCTAAGGGTATTATGGTACTTTTATAGCTCCATATAAGTTTCTAATAGTTTATATTAATTTTGACTTACACTGTTTTTAGTCAAAAGAGGTGTCACTCATTTTATTTATTTGTTTTTGTGTGCATAAAATTGTTACTTGTTGATTTTACTGACTTACCAGCATGGTTAGGGTTCCATGGTAAATTTTCTAAAAATTTACTTTTACCTTTTTATCTTTTTACCATTATCCATTCTTTAATTCCATTTGTTTGATTTTTCATTCAATACAAAAATCCATAAAAATCCAAATAATTTCCAATAATGCCAGGAAAAATCATAAATAATTATATTCAAATTAAAAATATTAATTTTCCTATTATTGTATATTTCGGGATGTTACACAAGCCTTGTTAGTTGTCTGTGGTATACTGAGGGGTTTACTTATGTTTTTATTTCGTTGCAGGTTAGTTTGTTATTCTCAGTTTAGCATTGCGAGGCATATTCATGTAAGGTCGACCATAAGGTCATCCAATAGGTTATATTTAATAAATGATGCCTTTTATTATTTTTCGCTGTGTATGATTGTGATATTCATCTATGTTGATCCCGTGTGCACTAGTGTGATCCTGGACTAGTGTGATATACATAAAGGGTCCGAATTTGCATATTCGGGTCCCGACAGCATTGCTCTAGTTGTTCATACGAGATGACTCTAGAGGAGATTGAGACTGTGAGGAAGGAGGAGGAAGCTGCAATAAAGGCAGTCAAAGGAAAGAAGAGGGCGATTGATGAGTCAATTTCCTCATTGGTCATACAAGGTGATAGGAAAAGTTTATTATAGGACCTTTTTAGTGATAGGTATGTGTCGGAACCTAAATAGGAAAATCTAGATCGTCTGTGTATATCACACTAGTCTAGAATCACGCTAGTGCATACAGGCTCAACATAGATGAATATCACAATCATACATAGCGAAAATATAATAAAAGTCTTCATATTATAATTATTAACCTATTGATTGACCTTATGGTCAACCTTACATGACTTTGCCACGCAGGGCTAAACTAAGATTAACAAATTAAACTACAGCGAAATGAAAACGTAGATAAACCCCTCAGTATACCAAGGCACACTACTACAGAAAGGCTAATATTAGACGCCTCATTACAGACGGTTTCTCAAAACCGTCTGTAACGAATAATATCACTGACGGTTTTATATTGAAACCGTCAGTGACATTATCACAGATGGTACTTTACAAAAACCGTCAGTGATATACATCAATATCACAGACGGTTTGAGTTAAAAACCATCTGTGAAGATATCACAGATGGTTATTTTATATAACCGTCTGTAATATCATGTATTATACCAAACGGTTTTGTAATAAAACCGTCTGTGATATATCACAGACGGTTTTATGATAAAACCGTCTGGAATGCTATGTTTATCATTGACGGTTTTTTTATAAAACCGTCTGAGATTTCTATCAGCAATATAAAATACAAAGGCCCGAGCCACTTTGTGCATTTTAGGGTTTCGGGATCTATTTTCATTTGGCTGCGGCTGTGCGGCTATGAGGTGATTTAGTAAAAGAAGACCGTTGATTTTGAAGGGTGATTGAGGATCCATTTGATTTTGGTGATCTAAGGTTAGTAACGGTGTCTAATTGTAGTATAATCAAGATCTTGCTTGGTAAGGATAGAATTTGATGATTTTTTAGATTTAGCTTGTAGATTCATGTGTTCTTTCTATGTAAGGGTAGTAATGGGTTTTACTTGCATTAACACTAATTAATGCTATATGCTTGGCGTAGATAGACCGAAGATGGATGTACACTAATAACCGTGTGAGTGCCGAGTACATTAATGGCGTCTCCGCTTTTAGAAGAGCTGCAGAAGAGGATATGTTTAATAAGGGGGGGCAGTTTATGTCTTGTCCGTGCATTGACTGTGAGAATCTAAAGATGTTTCGAAACTTTGCGCAGATCGAAGCACACTTGATTATGAGGGGTTTCAAAATGAGGTATACATGTTGGACCAGTCACGGTGAAGAGCAGGAGATACAGGAAGCAGGTACTAACATGGTCGATGAAGTCAATGATATGTCGGATGGTCATATCGATTGTGGTTCCGATTAGGATAGGTTGCAGGAAGATAATCTGAATCAGATGCTGCGTGATGTAGAAGGGAACCGTGATGATAGAGAATATGGTAAATTCCGGGGCTTGATGGAGGACTCGGAGAAACCTTTGTTCCCAGGCTGCAAGTCAAAATGCACAAGGTTGTCATCCGTGCTTGAACTGCTGAAATTGAAAGCAAGCAACGGTTGGTCCGATAAGAGTTTCACAGCGTTGTTACGTTTATTGGCGGACATGCTTCCCGAGGGAAACAAGTTGCCGACAACCACCTACAAAGCTAAGAAGGTTCTTTGTCCCTTGGGAATGGATGTAGAAAGAATACATGCATGTCCGAACGACTGTATCCTGTACCGCCAAGAGTACGCGAACTTGCACATATGTCTTGTGTGCAACGCATCCCGGTACAAGCGTAAGAGTCATTCGAATGATGAAAGTGAGGGCATCCAGGTGATGAAAGGACCTCCTGCTAAGGTGGCATGGTATCTGCCTATAATTCCTCGTTTGAAGCGTTTGTTTGCGAACCCAAATGAGGCAAAACTGTTGCGTTGGCACTCGGAGGAGCGTAAGAACGATGGAATGCTAAGGCACCCTGTTGATTCCATCCAATGGAGAAACATCGATAGGAGGTTTCAAGAATTCGGTGAGGATCCGAGGAATATAAGGTTTGGATTGAGTACAGATGGAATGAATCCTTTCGGTAACATGAGTAGCCGGCATAGCACTTGGCCCGTGAATCTCTGTATCTACAACCTTCCTCCTTGGTTGTGTATGAAGCGCAAGTACATTTTGTTGTCTGTACTTATCCAAGGACCGAAACAACCTGGGAACGATATTGATGTGTACCTAGCACCATTGGTGGAAGATCTGAAAACACTATGGGTTCCCGGGGTACAGGTATGGGATGCGTACAAACGAGAGAACTTCACTTTGCACTGCCTTTTGTTCTGCACCATAAATGATTACCCTGCCCTTGGTAACCTATCAGGCCAGAGTACAAAAGGAACCAAAGCCTGCACTCACTGCTTAGACAATACCGAGAGTGTGTGGCTGAATCACTCGCGCAAAACTGTTTACATGCATCACCGTAGGTTCCTTCGGAGGAATCACCCATACCGCAAAATGAAAAAACAATTCGATGGAACGAACGAAGACGGATTAGCTCCAAAGCCTTTAAGTGGGATAGATATCCATGATATGGTTAAGAACTTGGATGTTGCGTTTGGAAAGGGGCGTAAATCGAGGTCCCGTGAGAAGAGCACATGGAAGAAGAGATCAATATTTTGGGGCCTACCTTATTGGGAGCACCTAGAAGTTCGGCACTACATCGACGTGATGCACGTGGAGAAGAATGTCTATGATAGCTTGATTGGTCTCTTATTGAATATTAAAGGCAAATCAAAGGACAGTATCAATGCTCGCCTTGACTTGGTCAATATGGGCATAAGACCTGAGTTAGCACCGAAAGAGATAGATACAGGCCGAACATACTGCGAACCTGCTTGTTACACTTTGTCTAAGGCCGAGAACTGAACGTGCGGTGCTTGCATGGTGTGAAAGTTTCGATGCAGTTACTCCTCTAACATCAAGAGACTTGTTTGATGCAAGATTTGAAATTAGTTGGCATGAAGTCTCATGATTGTCATGTGTCTTGATGACACAAATGCTCCTGTGGCAATTAGAAGTATTTTGCCACCAAGGTCCGGAGACAATCACGAGGCTGTGTTATTTCTTTAACACAATTGCTCGAAAGGTCATCGATCCCAAGCACTAGATGCACCGCAGCCGAGGTGGTGATGACTCTATGTAATCTTGAGATGTATTTCCCTCCGTCGTTTTTCGATATCATGGTCCATCTCGTTGTTCACCTTGTGATAGTGATAAAGATATGCGGGCCCGTGTTCCTCGTAGCATGTACCCATTCGAGAGGTATATGGAATTCTCAAGTCCTACGTGCGGAATCGATCTCGGCGAGGGTAGCATTGTCGAAGGTTATGCAACCGAAGAAGTCGTGAGTTCTGCGTCGATTATATGGCTCGAGTCGAACCAATAGTTGTGCCTTGATCTCGCCATGAGGAGACTCGAGGCATCGGGACCATCGGAAGGAAAGCAATCACGCTGATCCGACTTCCTATGCTCAAGCTCATTTCACGGTTTTGCAACACATGGATGTAGTGTCCCGTACATTGATGAGCATAAGCACCGCTACGGCAAGAGAATCGGCGCGGCAAGAGTCTTGGATCACGAGACAGCATAACCTTGATTTAACAGATGGTGAAGGAGCGACCCATCATCGGGACCTCGTCGGTGATACGCTCACATGGTTGGCAAAGGGCCAACATTTACAGTTGTAACATGGAAAGGATACGACTTAAATGGGTACATATTTTACACGAGAGATCAGGATATGAAGAGCACAAACCAGAACAGCGGTGTATGCATAGATGCGTTCAACACTGTTGGTTCAACGAGGAGCTCCTACTATGGGTTCATAGAGGAGATTTGGGAGCTTGACTATGTACTATTCAAGATCCCCTTATTTCGGTGTCGTTGGGTCCACCTCCAGCATGTGAAGGTTGACAAATACGGTGTCACTACTGTCGACCTCGCATGCGTCGAATACCAAGATGAACCATTCGTACTCGCTAACCAAGTTGTTCATGTATTCTATGTAATCGACCCGTCCAACAAGAAGAGACATGTAGTTCTTCAGGGAAAAAGGAGGATTGTCGGAGTAGAGAATGTAGTAGATGAGGAAGAATACAATCAATTCGAAGAGTTGCCTCCTATCGGAAACAGCATCACAGTCCAAGAAGAACAACCCGAAGAAGCTAGCTACACACGCGTCGATCATCATGAAGGGCTAATTTTTATACAAAAGAATAAGCAAGTGGAGTTATGATTTTAAGTGTACTCTAGAAGATAATAGAGTTGTTTGTAATGAAATGCTCGAAATTAAAAACAATTTTGTGTATATATGCATCTGATTTATTTAATATAGTTTCCTTTCCTTTACTGATATTGCTCGCACAAACTGAAGTATATACATTATGTCAAGAAGGCCAAACTTTGGATTTACCTTAGCAATGAAGGTCTGTGTCAATCTTCATCACAGACGGTTCTATAATAGAACCGTCTGGTATAGTTTATATCAAAGCCGGTTCTATAATAGAACCGTCTGTGATAAAACTATCCCAGACGGTTCTAGTATAGAACCGTGTGTGATAAAATAATATCACAGACGGTTCTAGTCTAGAACCGTCTGTGATATTTCTATCACAGACGGTTCTAGACTAGAACCGCTCGTGATATGAAGACCTATAAAAGGCCACTTTGGCGCATCATTCATTCTCTACTCTTCCACTCACGTGCTTAAAACCCTAAGTATATTCGTCTCCGCCCCAGCTCGTCGACGCCTCCCCTTCGCCGACGGCGCCCCCTCGTCGACCCCTCCCCATCGACGACGCCACCCCCTCGCCAACGCCTCCCCATCACCGACGCTTCCACCTCGCCGACGCCGCACCCTCGCCGATGCCTCCCCATCGATTTTCGCTCGGTAGGTGCCGATAAGGGATGGATTCTTAGGGGGAGATTTTAACTTGGTTAGATTTCAAAATTATAAGAATAATGGCAAAGTAGATCATAAATGGCAAAGTAGATCATGAATGAATGAATGAATTAGTTTTTGATTCCTACTCGGATGGAGCTCCTGGTCCAGATGGCATTCCTTTTATTTTTTATCAAAAATTCTGGAATATTATTAAAGATGATCTGATGGCTCTATTTAGATCTTTGGAAAGAGGAGAGCTTGATTTGTTCAGACTTAACTTTGCTATGATTTCTTTAATTCCTAAAGAGAATAACGCTAGAAATAAAGGGCGATTCGGACCAATTAGCTTGTTGAATTGTAGTTATAAAATTGTTACAAAGGTGTTAACAAATAGGATTAGTCACATTTGTGATAGAATCATTATGCAAAATTAGACTGCTTTTATTAAAAATAGATACATTTTAGAGAGTGTGGTCACCGCTCATGAGGTTATTCATAAAATCCATCGCGATAAAGATAAGGGCCTTGTTCTCAAACTTGACTATGAGAAAGCTTATGATATGGTTAATTGGAGCTTCTTGTTGGACATTTTGGCTAAGAGAGGGTTTGGGAGCAAATGGCAGTCGTGGATTCATTCTATTTTAGATAAAGATTCTGTAGGGGTGAAAATTAATAATGTTGAAAGTAATTTTTTCCAAACTGGTAAAGGTTTAAGGCAAGGGGACCCTTTATCCCCAATTCTTTTCAATCTGGTTGCGGATGTTTTTACTAGAATCTTACTTAAAGTCATTAATGCAGGATAATTAAGGGTCTTTGTGAAGATGTTTGTCCTGGTGGTATCATCAGTTTGCAATATGCTGATGATACCCTTTTGTTTTCTAAAAATAAAGAGGAGTTTGCTTTACATCTTACTTTTGAAGAGGAAAACAGATTATTGTCTATTAAACAAGGGATATAAAATATTTGGGTTATTGAAGAAACCAAAGCTACACAACGAGCTAGAGAAAAGAATGTTAAAGAAGAAGATAAAAATACTAAATATTTCCATGTCGTGGCTAATCAAAGAAGGAGAAAGAACTTTATTACTTCTTGAGGGCCCTGATGGTCCTGTTTATGATACCAATAAGATGCTTGATATTGCTTGTGACTATTATAAATCCTTATTTGGCTTTGAAGCTAATTAAGCTTAACATTAACCTTGGAGATCTATAGATTAAGGGTATAAATTTCTATGTAGTTCTGAGGTTGGTAAGAAAGCAACTACAACAAGATTATTCAAGCCAATTGTGCATGGTGTGATCCAGACTAGTGTCAGAGACCAAGTTAGACATTACTTATGAGAACTTATAACTAAAATATCATGAATTGCTTCTCTCAACTTACCTTCTCTGAACTACCTTTATACTCATTAAATAAAAGCAGCTATCAATTGGTAGCCTTCCATGTTTGTTTACTTTTCTTTCCTGTTGTGCCACAACAACCAGCCTAGATTGCAAGATGGTGTCCCCTCATTCGTCGTCTGAAGGATGTGATGAGTCACCGAAAAGAAAAACTCCTCGAGGTCCAAGAGGAGCAAATAAAAGGCCCACGGAACGATATACCATCACGGTTGATCGAAAGGATGGGGCCCCCACGAACCAAGAAAGGCGGTGAATGCATTTAGGACATTGTGCGGGATAGTCGCACGGGAACGGGTCCCCATCACTTGTCCATCCTGGAAGTCACTGACTGATGAGAGCCGCAACGACTTGGTGATAGAAATTATGTCTTCGTTCGATATCCCAGAAGACTTTGTGATCTTAGTGCGACGGTATGCACCTTTGCTAGTGGCGGAAAAGCGTGGAAGAATTTCAAGAGCACCCTTGTCAAGGAATATGTCAATAGGACAGACTCCTTCTCTAAATGCGGGTTCATTATCGAGGATATATGGCAAAATTTTGTTGAGGCGAAGACGACGGATGAATCGTGCGTCAAAGTGAAGCCCACAAGGCCTGCGCAGTAAGGAGCACCTACCCCCACAGACTTGGCACGGCTGGGTGCGCGGGAAGAGGAACAATGGGAGAGGGAGGACGAGGAGGCCTGTGTGCCATTTGCATGTATCGTTGACCGACGCGCGCGGAGACCGGCCGAGAGCAAGGTCAAGTGCAACGTCTTCGCACCGTCTCCTTTACAAACCCAGCGACGAGGAAGTCCGCAACGATCGTAAGATATCTGACTTCCAATTTTGTACGTAATTAGTCCGTAATTTCGTAAGTGAATTAACTTTTCGAGATCTTGCAGGTAGCGTTGAGTACACAATCTTCCGAGGGCACTTTTTTGCCAGACAGGGAGAAAGATGTACTCTCCACAGCCTTGGGAAACAAGGAACACCACAGTCGCACGTGAGGCGTTGGGATTTTGTTCCCTGGAAGTCAGGATTTCAAAGCGACTCGGATAAATACCGCAGTAGGAAGAGAACCAAAGCAGAGCGAGAGGAACGACTGGTACAAAGGATTGAGGAAAGACTAAGAGAAGAATTCAACAATAAGATAAAAAGCCTCGAGGAAAGGCTCAATAATCAGCCTGCGCAAGTCTCAGATGTATGTGGGCAAATCAGCCCCACTACCAAAAAGAGCAGTTGTGCGTCCGCCACTCCCACAGCTGAACATGGGAAATCTCCTGTCTGTGACATCAAGGTACTTATATATATGTCTTGAATGCTCCATACAAATAGCTGTTGGACGCAGTAGCTAACTGTGTACCGTTATGTAGGTGGCCACGCGGTGCACTCTCCAAGTGAGACTTGTCCATGGTGCCACTGTTATTCCGCCGCCGGGGTCGCAGATCATGCTTATTGAAGGGCGCTGTGCACTACACCTTGTGGCACAGGGATTCACGAAGGTTAGTGTGGACGGTGTAAACGATAATTTCAAGACCGTCCCACTTCCGATGCCCCCAAATGACGAGATTGTGACACTGGGGGACGCCATTCACAGTTTTATCTAGTGGCCCAGTAGCGACATCTCCCTAGACGCCCGTCCTTCATCACCGGAGCTTCCCCAACTGCCTGAGCCATATGATGCACTCAACAGAGCACCAAATCGGCTCCTGTGCCCCCTGCATCAAAGGACATTCAGTTGGATGGTGCCCACTCGTCGCCCGTGCAGACTCCTTATGGCAGAAAAAAAGTCAAGGGCAAAGCGAAGCAGATCACGAAGAAATTGGACTATCCAATTGCCCCCCTGGCCCGAGTATACCAGCTAGGAGAGCCTTTTGTAACAGGAGAGCGCATGAAGAACCTTTCTATTGCTTGCGCTGACATACGAATTGGTGCATGCAACAGGCTAAAAAGCCAGTGCAAGACCGCATAACGAGTATATCGGTCAGTTTCAAGTATGAGCATCTATTCAATGAGTCATCGGGGGGATTCTTCACAGTCGACTTCAATGACCTTTTTGACGTCTTCAACCTCGACGCCCTCGATGCGCGCTCTTGAGATCTTTGGACATTGTAAGTGTGTGCATTCACATTCTACATTCAGATAATATCGATAAAAGTCATATATATATATATGACTCAATGCTTTCAGATATTTAGATACATGATCCAGAAGCGAGGAAGAACGAACAACCGTGGGTTTTCGGACCCACACATAGTCTCCAAGCAAACAATGGACAAAGATTACGGATTTGTCCAAAAATACTTCGGAGAGGCCTTGGCGGCTCAAAAAGATAAAGAGTTCATACTTTTACCCCACAACCCAGGGTAAGTGCTAGTTTGATTTGCACTATGCTCGCAACTCTGTTCTGTTAATTGACCATGCCGACATACATGTGTAGGTTTCATTGGGTTCTCATTGTAATTCATCCATCGACGAATCGGGTTATTTATCTTGATTCCTTACAGAGTGGCAGCCACGACTTACAACCTATCGCAAAATTAATCACCAGGTAATTAATCATGTTTCCTCCAAAGATAACATGGTCATGTAGGTTGTTCAAACGTGTATGTTTCTCCTGGAATAGCTGAGGCTAACCTATTGCAATCACGTAGCGCGTTCAAAGTGTACAAATATTATGGAGGGCCTTCTGGCAAGGACAGGGCGAAGCTGAATCACGATTTTAAGTTTCCTAGAATCACATTATACAATAATCCTATGTAAACTATGTAATAATGATTAGGAACTAACCAAATCTATATTTGCGGTGCCACCAAGCGAGGAAAGGGAAATAACCATTGTGGATTTTACGTTTGCCACAACAAGGAACTCCTTGTCACTAAGAAAGCGACTAATCGGGTAACAATCGCGTTGGAAGAGGCCGATCCGAGCGAATTCGAGGCCAGCTTTGTGCCTTCTTGCTCGACCAAGTTTTACACAAAAAGCGAGTTCCACGCTGCGTATAACTTGAGGAGTCGTATTTTTTCTAAATTACCATTTGGGTTAATTGTCAAACTTGTGTTGTGGATTTGTAAATTGTAGTTGTGTATTCGATTAATTGGTTAATGCTATTGAGTTACATTTAGTTAATATATCTGAGTTCATTTCTGAAATGGTTGTAATGTTTTTGTAATATGAGTTTAGTTATTCTGTAATCTGCTTTTTTCCAGAGGGCGTGGCTAGCATTTCCTAAGGCTAGCCAATAAATAGATTAATGGTTGCTTGTTGGAAGTCTTATCACAGACGGTTTTTAATTAAAACCAGTTTGTGATATAAAGATGTAACAGACGGTTTCAAACAAAAACTGTCTGTGATATCATCACATCATAGACGGTTTTCAACTAAAACCGTTTGTGATGTAATGATGTAACAAACGGTTTCAAACAAAAACTGTCTGTGATATCATAACATCACAGACGGTTTTTAAATAAAACAGTCTGTGATATGATAATATCATAGACGGTTTTAGTTTAAAACCGTCTGTGACATATTCTATCACAGACGGTTTAGAAACCGTCTGTGATATGCTGTAACATCACTGCCACATGGTTACAGACGGTCCGGGAAACCATATGTGATGACGGTTTCGAACCGTCTGTGATAAGCTTTTCTGTAGTAGTGGCAATTGACAAGCCTTGCACCCTAAACATTCATCTCTTCCTTATACTCCTCCAAAACTGGTATTGACTCTTCCTCAACTGGTGATTTGTTGTTGGCAAAGGTGAGTACTTAAAGCACTCAACAAGTTGTGCACAGAATACAAGTCTAACATACTATATACATGGCTTGTTCTAAAGGAATGGCTAACATGGCTATTTTGTAGTAAAGCAGCATTTTTAAAAGAATACAGTAATAAATTGAAATGACTGTAAAACAAATAACAATAAATAGTACTTTCAGCATTTCTCAAGTAAACATGGCACCCAGCCCTAACATATTCCAATTTCCACCTGCACCCAACTTTCCCATCCATGTTTTCATTTTTCAAATTCTATTCCTTGTCTATAGTTCCTGAGCATTGCTCAATACCGCGATTACGACTATCAGAATAGATTTTACACTCTACAGAGGTTACACACTTTACCCACATGATATGGCCATCTCCTTTTGCCTGGCCATTAGCACAATTTCTTGGTGTGCCGGTAGAGAAATCATGACAAAGCCTTTATAATGCTCTGGCTTAATCCAATACTACCCGCTAAAGTTTCAACACTGAAGGGACTGGTTACCACAATCAGTGCCCCCTCTTGCGCCATGTGAGTTTCATAATTTGGTCGAGACTCATACCATCGCTGGTATTACCAAAGCTAAGACATTGCAAATTAATCAGCTAGGTCCGTCCCATTCCAGACATTTGGTTGTATGTTTGACTCAAGTCATATGCCTGCAAGGTTAAGTCCTTGGGTTGATCGAGGCAAGACTTTCACATCCTATTCCGCCACACAAACCCACTTTGGCATACTGCCCTTGCCAATTGCCCTAGTCTAAACATTATCACCCCATTTGATTACCATGCAACACATGCCATCAACAATTCAACTTCATTATTGCAGAACAGCACATGTTACCTTAACTCATCATCATCGTGTGACAACTCATGACACACTAATTCCATAAACATGTTCCATATTCCATTAGTCAAGATTATCTTTGATATTTCAAAAGACATGTGTTATATGTGGCATGGAAAAGCATACTAAGCACGGTCTAACCAACCCATGTTGATCTCTATTAGCAACCAACTAGTAATGAACCATTCTAGGGTGACAATAATTATGGCATACAAATAACAAGGTAGGGTATAATTCAATTGTTTAGATTAACTAGATCCCAAACTATTTTGAAAGCAATTCTACACAAAAAATAACATGCATAATTTAAATCAACATAGCAATTTTCTAAAACTAGGTTCAACATAATCAAAGCACAACTTGCCTTACAAAAACTCTTATTCCTGCTCTAGCCTTGCTCTTGGTTCAATGATTCCTCCTCGGACGCTCTGAGTACATCAACGTTTATGCGTAACTAGAGAAAATACCAAATAAATATGAAAATAGAAAGCAAACAAACTCTAAAAATCAAATAAAATTCACCATTAAATAGATCTCAATTTTACAAATTTTTAGAAATTTCAATCACCTCAATCGGAGCTCGTATGAAGAAGAACGGATCTCGAAAGATTTGAATAAATAAAAATAGAAAATATTAAATAATTAATTTCCTAAATTAAATCTATACTGAAAAATCTGATTATGACAACATCATGACGCCAGCACTGATCCGAACCAATCAGAAGCCGACATGTATCATTGGGGCATGTACCTGTGGAATATATGAAACCAGGTATCTCCATGACTGGCCCAACGTCACCTGAGGAGAAGACAGGCCCAAAGGCTGTGCTCCACGCCAAGCCTTGCTGCCGTATGGAAGGGGGGGCACATCCTATAGACGGTTACGTATATTTAGATATAAAAGATACAGTTGTAATCTGAGTCGTTGATAGGGTAGACAAAGATGTAAACTCTATCTTGTAACCGACTAGAATCTAATAAACCGATCGGAATCTCCTAACCGATCAGGACTCTGTAAGCCGCCCCACCCCCAGTATATAAGGGAGAGGGCGGGCAACAACGTAGACATCGAATCATTGAGTAATCAAGCCTCAGAGCACAGCACACAGGATTAGGGTATTACATCCATCGCTGAGGGCCTGAACCTGTCTAATCCCTTGTCTTGTGTGACCTTCGAGTTTGAGATCTAGCACCTGCCCCATAAATTTATTGCCGACTACCAAAGTGAACAGTTGGCGCGCTAGGTAGGGGCAGCGCTATAATCTTCTCCCACAGACTCGATGGCAGCAATCGGCGGATTCATTGCCACCTTCGTCTCCGGCCAGGCCTTCCTCTTTGGAAACTTGGACTTCGTCGCGGATGCGTGCGGGGAGCTTGTCTGCCTGGTCCAAAACCAGATCCAATCTGGTGAAGATTAGGCCAACCCATCTCAGGTATGCCGCTTTGACTCGCCCAGAAAACCAGTCGGCATTGTGAGGAACTGCTGCGATTTTCGCGACGTCCTCTCGATTGAGGAGCAGAGGACCGATCTCCATCAAGAAAACCAAGAGGCTGCAGAGGAAGATCGCCTTCGTAAGGGCAAGGAGGTGCAGGCGTGGTCTCTTCGATCGCGCAGCCGCAATGTCCGCGAGGACATCCTGCAGTCCAGGTTGGGAGACAAATCCGTCTTCCGCACGCTGATGCAGAATGTTGTCGCCTTCAAGACGCTTCTCGACACGCTGGACCCGATGATTGCATCGGACAGCCCGGCAGCCCCGATCGTGGCCCAGATCAAGGCCATGGTGATGGCGGCAGCAATCCAGCAGAATCAGGAAAAGTCAATACGTGAAGCGCACTCGCGCTCCCACGCGGCTACTCGTGTCGCCAGCAGTCGGAATGCAACCAGTCGGAACACCGGCAATCGGCGCCATACACCACCAGTCGGAGACGCACGCCAAATTATCAACCGCGAACTCTGCCAAGACATTACCGCCAGACGACAGGAGCGGGACAAGGAAGAGCGACACGGGCGCCACGACGACTACGAGCGTTTCGGCACCGGCCACGATCGACGAAGTGATCAAAGGTACAACGACCGCGACGACCACAAAGAACATCATCGCCGGGGTCAGAACGACGACGAACGCCGAGTCACGGACTCACCGCACCGTACTCCGCCCCGGCGTATTGATGACCATCGCTGAGCCAGAGGCTCGCCACGCTGGACTCCCCCTCATCATGATGAGAGATCTATTGACGGGATCCGAGCGTTTACTCCTTGGCTACGCCGAGTGGTATGGCCCGAAGGATTCAACCCCAAGGGCATCGTAAAGTTTGACGGGGTGCGAGATCCAGAAGCTTGGCTGCAGGTCTGCGCCCTGGCGGTTAAGGCGACCGGGGGCAATCAGTCTGTGATGGCAAACTATCTGCCGATCAATCTCACCCCCTCAACTCAAGCTTGGCTCACAGGGCTACCGACGAACTCGGTGGACTCCTGGAGCGATCTCTGTGAACAATTCATCGCGAACTTCCAGGGAACCTACGAGAGGCCTGGCACCCCGTGGGACCTATACCAGCTTCACCAGAAGAAGGATGAGATGCTGAGAGACTTCATCCAGCGTTTCATGCAGAAAAAGAACACCATTAGGGATGTATCGGAAGCGGTGGTGGTGGCGGCCTTCCAGAAAGGGGTAAGTGATCCTGATATAATCAAGAAAATATCCAGAAAACCCCCGACCTCTGTGAAGGAGATGTTCGCACTGGCCGACCGCTACGCCACGGCCTCAGACGCCCTGGCCAAGCACCAAGAAGATCACCCACCTCAGAAGAACAAGGGCGAAAGGCCCGAGTCCTCCAAGCACAAAGACAAGAAGCGGAAGGGCGAGGAATTAGTCGCGGTGGCCGAGCGCAATGCCCGAGCCATGCGGAGGAGGCACCGACATAAAGACAGTCATAAAGCAATCTGTCCTTTCCACCCTAAGGGAAAGCACGCCGCCAAGGACTGCTTCACCTTGAAGCATTTTGTGCGGGAAAGCAACAAGCAGCCGGCTCCAGCAAAGGACGAGGCGACAAAAAAGAAAGATCTTCCAGATGAAGACGATTTCCAAGAGCCCGAGCAGGAGTTCAACTACATCTACGGAGGCTCCGCGGGATATGAGTCCAAGCGGAAGCAAAAGCTCACCACTCGGGAAGTCAATGCGGTGGAACCGGCGACCCCCCAATACCTTAGGTGGTCTGAGGTCCCGATCACCTTCGATGGCTCGGATCACCCCAACTGGGTTCCACACCCGGGTAAGTTCCCTCTGGTTCTCGACCCTGTTATTCGCAATGTAAAGCTCAAGAAGGTATTAGTCGACGGGGGGAGCGGTCTCAACATCTTATTCGCCAAGACCTTCGACGATATGAACATTCCCCGCTCCGAGCTAAAACTGAGCACCCAGCTGTTCCATGGAGTGATTCCTGGGGCATCTTCGTTCCCACTTGGGCAGATTTCTTTGCCTGTTACATTCGGCACCAAGGATAATTTTTGGACCGAATATATCAATTTCGAGGTGGCCAATTTCGAGATAGCGTACCATGCTATCTTGGGAAGGCCCGGTCTGGCTAGATTCATGGCCATCCCGCACTACACCTACATGATGATGAAGATGCCGGGACCCAGAAGCGTCATCACGGTGTGCAGCGACGTCAAGCGATCTCTGGAGTGCGACCGAGAGAATTGTGGGCTTGCTGAGCTACAGGAGGCGGTCGCCGAAGGGAAGAAAATCCAAGAGGAGGCTGCCACGTTGCAGGAAGAAGGCGACATCCCGTCCAAGAAGAAGGCCACGTCAGGAATGAAGCCTGGCGAAGGAACCAAGAGAATCAACCTCGACCCGTCTGACTCGTCCAAGACAACTCTGATCGGGAAAGGGCTCGAAGGTAAATTGGAAAGCGCGCTCGTCACCTTTCTTCAAGCTAACAAAGACATCTTTGCCTGGAAACCATCCGACATGCCGGGTGTTCCTAGGGAGGTGATCAAGCATTCCTTACACGTCGACGAAAAAGCAAAACCCATCAGGCAAAGGCTCCAGCGGTTTGCTCCAGATCGCCGGAACGCCATCAAGCAGGAGATCACCAAGCTATTAGCTGCAGGTTTCATCAAAGAGGTGTATCACCCCGATTGGTTAGCAAATCCTGTACTAGTTCAAAAGAAGAATAAGACTTGGCGCATGTGTGTTGATTATACTGATCTCAACAAGGCATGTCCGAAGGATCCCTTTGGGTTGCCCCGAATCGATCAGGTGGTTGACTCGACCGTCAGGTACGAAATTTTGAGTTTTCTCGATGCCTACTCAGGTTACCATCAGATTCGCCTAAAGGCGGAAGATCATATCAAGACTTTGTTCATCACGCCTTTCGGAGCCTTTTGTTATACCACGATGGCGTTCGGGTTGAAAAACGCTGGTGCAACGTACCAGCGTGCAATTCAGTGAGTTTTTCACGCCCAGCTCGGACGCAACGTGGAGGCATACATGGACAATGTTGTGGTAAAAACATGGGAGAAGAAGGACCTTATCACCGACCTAACCGAGACATTCGAGAGTCTAAGGGCCTTCAGCATGAAGCTTAACCCCGATAAATGTGTTTTCGGAGTATCTTCGGGAAAACTGCTTGGGTTTATCGTATCGCAGCGAGGCATTGAGGCCAACCCAGAGAAGATCTGGGCCATATCAAATATGGAACCGCCGACTTGCCAAAAGGACGTCCAGAAGCTCACAGGATGCATGGCCGCACTCAGCAGGTTTATTTCTCGGCTGGGTATGCGAGGTATGCCATTCTTTAAACTCCTAAAAAAGCAGGACAAGTTCCAGTGAACTCCAGAGGCACAGCAGGCGTTTGAAGACTTGAAGACCTTCCTGACAACACCCTCGGTCTTGGTTTCACCAAAGCCGGAGGAGCCTCTACTACTTTACATCGCGGCAACAACTCATGTAGTCAGCGTTGCGGTCGTCGTAGAGAGAGAGGAGCTGGGCCACGTGCAGAAGATCCAACACCCGGTCTACTTCGTCAGCGAAGTCCTGAGCGAATCCAAGGTGTGGTATCCGCAAGTTCAAAAATTATTGTATGCCGCACTCCTAGCGTCTCACAAACTCAAGCACTACTTCCAAGAGCATACTATTTCGGTGATCACCTCCTTCCCGACAGGAGATATACTTCACAACCAGGAGGCCACTGGGAGGATTGCAAAGTGGGCGGTCGAGCTTGGAGCTTTCGATATCTTATTCAAGTCTCAAGCGCTCGTCGACTTCACGGCCGAGTGGACAGAGCTTCAAAGCCCGGCGATTACCAAGGAGCTCGAGTATTGGACAATGTACTTTGATGGTTCCCTCATGCTCAGCGGCGCGGGGACTGCTATCGTGCTCATATCACCAAGTGGAGAAAGGTTGAGGTACGTCCTTCAAATACTTTTTCCTGCATCAAACAACACCGCCGAGTACGAGGCACTCATCCATGGGCTCCGTATCGCCATATCACTATCCGACGATTGGTGGTTCGCGGAGACTCAATGCTCGTGGTCAACCGAGTGCAAAAAGAATGGTCTTGCATCGAAGACAGCATGGTGGCCTATTGTCAGGAGGTACGCAAGCTAGAAGGTAACTTCGACGGCCTGGAACTTATTCATGTGCTCCGCTGTGATAATGAAGTGGCCGATGAGCTAGCGAAAATGGGATCCTGTCGGTCTACAGTACCAATGGGAGTATTCGTCGAAGAAATTCACAAGCCCACGATTAGTGCCTGGTCGAAGATGGAAGCCCCAGCCGAGAAGAGCGTAGAAGCAGAAGTCCTAGTCATTGGCCCCAATTGGACAGCTCCGTATCTGGACTATTTGACGAAGGATGAGCTACCCGAAGACCGCGTGCAAGCCGAACGAATAATGCGCCGAAGCAAGAGCTATGTGGTGATCAGGGAAGAACTCTATCGCAAGAGCTCCTCTGGTGTACTACGACGGTGCAAATCAGAACAAGAAGGGAGGAATCTTCTCAGGGAAATCCACTCGGGAGTTTGTGGGAATCATGCGGCGCCATCAACCTTAGTCGGCAAGGCCTATCGTCAAGGATATTTCTGGCCGACTACCGTCACTGACGCAGAGGACATCGTCCGGACATACGAAGGATGTCAGTTCTTCGCGCGTCAGATGAACAAACCGGCACAGGAACTAAAGACCATTCCCATAACCTGGTCGTTTGCGGTATGGGGGCTCGACATGGTGGGACCTTTAAAGAAGGCTCAAGGCAGTTATACCCATCTCTTCGTGGCCATAGATAAGTTCACCAAATGGGTGGAGGCCAAGCCAGTCGCGACAATAACAGCGGCAAAAGCCAAAGAATTCTTCAACGAAATCGTGGTTAGGTTCGGCGTTCCAAATCAAATCATCACGGACAGCGGCACTCAATTCTGAAGAGGCGTATTTCAAGACTGGTGCGACGAACTCGAAATAAAAATATGCTTCGCATCAGTAGCGCACCCTCGAAGCAATGGACAGGTCGAGCGAGCTAACAGCATGGTGTTACAAGGCCTGAAGGCAAGGATTTTCGATCGTCTAAAGCCATACGCCACCCGGTGGGTGAAAGAATTGCCTTCAGTACTTTGGGGGCTGAGAATCACCCTAGCAGAGCAACCGGGCAATCACCTTTCTTCCTGGTGTACGGCTTGGAGGCAGTCCTCTCCACCGAGTTAGAATTCGGATCCCCGCGGGTCCGGAGCTATGAAGAAGTCGCCTCGAAAAAAAGCCAGCTAGAAGACCTCGACCGACTGGAAAAAGCCAGGGACATCGCAACAATTTAGTTGGCAAAATATCTCTAGGGCCTACGTCGCTATCACGGTCGCAATGTGAGGAGCCATGCATTCTCCAAAGGAGATCTGGTCCTAAGAAAGAATCAGAAATGCGAGCATAAGCTCTCCCCAAGCTGGGAAGGTCCTTACATCGTCGATGAGGTGGTATGCCCTGGAGCTTACAAGCTCAAGCGAGAAGACGGCACGACCGTCAGCAACACTTGGAACATAGAACAGCTATGTCGTTTTTTTACTTAAACTCTTTAATTCAAATTGTTCCTTTATGAATGAAAAGATCGATATTAAAGTTATTTTTTACATAATCTTCTCGAGATTTACGCGTCCGAGTGCTTCGCTCCTACGATTTTAAGACTCTGAGACATGCGTCACGAACCATGTCTCAGAGCCTGGGGGCTGGACTGGTCGGACACGATATGTCGAAACCACTCGGGCAAATATGCATGTTTAAAGACAAAATACAAGAACAAGGAAACACCTTTATATACATTCAATTTACAGGTCTAAAGTTTCTACAACAGACAAAGAGGTGTCCTTGACTTCCTCCCAGAGATCGGCAGCTCGGTCCTCATCTACGTTGCGGGCGTAGCCTTCCTTAATGGCCTCAAGATCCACTCGGTGATAAAGCGACTTGGTGATCGCCAAAGCCTGGCTAGCACCATTGGTCGTTATCTCCTTCAAGAGTCTCTTGAGCGCCTCGAGAACTTCCTCGGTAGAGATGACACAGTCCTGCTAGTGGCCTCTCGCCCCCGGGATGAAGCGAACTCAGTAGCGGCTCAGAGGCCTCCTGAATCTTGGCGCAAGACGTCTCAAGGGCTTCAACCCTCTCATTGAAGACGTCGTACTGCGCCCGCGTTTTGAATTTATAGTCTGCAATACAAAACATTAGAGAAGGCAACGAAGACATGGTAGGGCCAAGTCGTCGGTCATACCTTCAAGCTCCTTCTCCGATTTCGTTCTGGAAGCCTCTGCGACTTTAAGTTGTTCTTGAAGCTTCGCGACGGCGGAATCCCGAGCTGACATGGAGATAAGAAGATCAAGAAACCAGAGGATTAAATGAAAGCATAGGGTAGCCTAGGAAATAGCTACCTCGAAGGGAGCCAACAACGTCCAGCTTCTCCTAGCGCAGAGCCTTCTGCTCCTCTCGCAACGCCTGGACCTCTGACCGAAGAGATCGCAGCTCGGCCGCATGCCCGGCCTTGATATGCTCCAATTCGGCCAGATATTCCTAGCGCATTCGGATTTCAGGGATCATCTTCTGGAAGTATTCGGTTTTCTTTTCAGAGCGCTTCCCTATTTTCTGTAAACGTCACAGGGAAAGGTAACTACATGAAAATGACAGAAACAGGAAGATAGCAAGTGTAGAGAAGTGCTTACTCGGGCTAGGCGTGCGCAAGCCATGGCATGACTGTAAAAATCATTTCTCTCCTTCTCCTCCTCCTCCGGATCGTCCAGGAGCTTCAAGCCTTCCTCCTCATCAACCCACGTAGCTTGCATTATGAGCTGGGGGCGAGCAGGGGTCGGCGAAACTCGACGGATCTCCTCGATCTAAGGGGACGGGCGGGAGGCCGGCTCCGAAATAGCAGGGCCCGATTCCGAAGCAGGAGGAATCGGAGATGGCGCTAGGGGCTCAGGAGGCACTTCGGTGTCCGTGGACGTGGCCCCCACGACCGAGATGCAAACCTCCGGGGGCTCAGCCTCCACAGGGGCCCTAGACGGCGTCCCGATAGGAACATCAAGCGATGGATTCCTACGAGAAGAACTGTCAGCAAGCTAGCGAAACGAGCCAAATAAGAGTCGATAGGGTAACAAACCTGTCGGACATCCTCATTTTCATCGGGGGCTTCTTTCGAGCGGTCGGGCCGCCCCCAGAGGGACCACTCGGGACGCTGCCGATCGGCACCCGGGGCTCCTCCTGAACGCCTGAGTCCTTCGGCGTTGGACTCGGTTTAGCTGCAGACTAACAAGAGAGGGGAGCCAAAGGCGCTGGGGCTCAATCTGACGGGTCCCGGATCTCGGGACCACCAGTCGGGCGCCGGGGCTTTGCGGGGTCTTTGGCCACCGCCTTCTTCCCCTTCTTGGTGGCGGGATCTCCCGCAGGAGAGCTCGCCCGCCGCTTCGGAGAATCGCCTATACGAGTGGGCATTTCCAGAAGAGGTGCGTCACTGATGAAGGCAACGCGATCCTGGAAAGGAAGATTAAAAGTGAGAAGCCATTCAGAGACGAAGATGAAAATTTGTCGGCAAAGTATCTCACCTTAGGGGGGGATTCAATGCAGAGAAGGCCTTGGGGAATCTGGTGGGCATCTCGACACTCAGGATGAAGAAATTACCAACCCGAGCATGAATCTGCTCTCTCGTTATTAAGTCGGGCTATTCCTGGGTCGGGTCGTCTTGGCCCTCAAACTGAAACCCTAGGTGGATGCGCTCCTTCAGGGGCTGAACCCGCCGGGCAACAAAGTGAATGGTCAGACCAACCCCTGTGAGGCCCCTTCGTTCAATTTGCCAATGAGCACCAAGAGGTCTTGCACTTGATCCATGTTGCTGGCATCACCGATAGAGGACCAAGAGATGGACACCTTCGGCCGGCGCCCGAGGAAAGAAGGAAGAGCTGGATCAGGATTGGCACAATAAAACCACTCCTCGTGCCAGCCTTTATTCGAAGACTTGAAGGGAATAGCGAAATATGACTTCTTTAGCCCCTCCCGAAGTTGGAATCCGGCTCCCCCAACTACCTTAGGGTCGCTTTTTGAGGGATAGGGCTTCAGAAGGTAGAAATGGCGAAAAAGATCAAAATAGGGGCGGATGCCCAAGAAGGCTTCGCAAAGGTGAACGAAGATAGAGATTAGCAAAATAGAGTTGGGATTCAAATTCACCAACTCGATGTCATAGAAAAAGAGGAGGCTGCGAAGAAAAGCATAGGCCGAAAGACCCAGCCCACGCTGGAAGAAGGATTCAAATACCACTACCTCTTCCGAATGAGGAGTAGGGACGGATTCACCGGCAGTCAGCCGGGCAGAGATCAAGGCCAAGTCTGGAAGAATTCCTTCATCCACCATGGACTACAATTTCTCCTCCGTCGTAGTCGAGGTCGTCCAATCTTGGGGCAAAGGCTGCGAGGAAGAAGAAGAAGACATCTTCGAAGGAGAAATCAACGGCGGCGGAAAAGAGCAGGCGCAATAGTGGTTAACCCTAGCGGCGGAGAAGTCGGACAGACAAGGAAGCAGAAGGAGCAAGAGTACGGTGAAAGAATGAACCGTCGGGCGACGCATGGCCTAACCATTAAAAGGGAAAAAATTAGGTTTTCGCCGAATCGGGGGAAAAAGATTGCGAAACGTCTCACCCTTCCAGATTCGACATAAATGATTTGCAGGCCTGACGTTTTGACTCACGGAGGCAGACGGGGTTTGACCAAGTCATATTTGGGACACGTCGCTCCCCACGATGGGATGTTTTCTCCACTTACCGTGCTAAGCGGGACGTGGATGTCCTCAACTTGGATAAAAAATATATCTTCGTGATATGCCCCACTGGTCGTTAGGTGAATTCTGCATGACGGAATCATATATCACGGGTTAAGCCTAAACGGGCACAAATCCAATGGTACGCCCCCTGAGGGTCGAAAAGCTGTATGTCATAATAAACGAGTACGGATACCATTCGGATAAAACCTTGATATGTCCCAAGTCGGACCAGAGCTGTATCCTACACCAGTCGGATACAGGTATCACTCAGCCATGAGCCAAGAAAAATTTTGTACGCCTCAAATTAGGCCTAAGCTATATCCTATGGCAGTCGGATATGGGTACCACTCGGCCAAGAGCCACGTATGTTTGGTACGCTCCAAGTTGAGCCTAAGCTGTATCCAACACCAGTCGGATATGGGTACCACTCGGCCAAGAGCCACGTATGTATGGTACGCTCCGAGTTGAGCCTAAGCTGATCCAACACCAGTCGGATATGGGTACCACTCGGCCAAGAGCCACGTATGTATGAAACGCTCCAAGTTGAGCCCAAGCCGTATCCTGCACCAGTCGGATGTGGGTATCACTCGGCCATGAGCCAGAGAAATCCTGGTA
This sequence comes from Otatea glauca, assembly GCA_036346275.1. Taxonomy (NCBI): domain Eukaryota; kingdom Viridiplantae; phylum Streptophyta; class Magnoliopsida; order Poales; family Poaceae; genus Otatea; species Otatea glauca. The sequence continues at coordinate 7,101 of JAYEVK010000328.1, read as the reverse complement.
CGCTCCAACTCGAGCCTAAGCTGTGTTCTACGGACATGGGTATCATTCGGCCATGAGCCGTGCAAATCCTAATGTGTCCCAAGTCGGACCTAAGGTGTATCTCGTGCCAGTCGGATCTGGATGCGGCTCGGCCAAGAGCCGCGCAAACCCCAGTACGATGCGTTCCACGTCTGACCTAAGGTATATCCTACGTCAGTCGGTATGGATGTCACAAGATCAAAGAACCATGCAAGATTCGAAGCACCCTAAGCTAGGTCTAAGCTACGTCAAATGACAATCATGGAAAACACTTTGAAAGGTACTTTTTTATTATATATATAAAATTCCCCAGACACTATGCCTGGGAAAATATTATATTTGCAGGAGGGCCTACACTTCACCCCAACGCACGCGACCCAGCGCCTCCACGAGGGCTTCCTTGGCCCTGTAAAGGGCAGGAAAGATCTCGAGGAAGGTATCGGCTAGCGGCGTGGTCGGGGCGGCGGTATCCTCCATTAATTCACCCACAAAGAAGCTCGAAAAGTGCCCATTCTTGGCGAGCACGGGATCTGGGCGATGCCCGCGTTCCTCCTCCTTCTCCTCGGCATGAAGAAAATGGAAATGTGAAACAGAAAGATGGAGAATCACGCATGAGAGGATAAATTCTGCAAACGTTGGTTCGCCTTTTATAGCCGATGCAATAAGGACGAAATAAATGCATCAGGAGCCGAAGAGATTTGGGGTTAATGTAATTTCAGAAGCCAAGGAGTTTTTCAGCAAAGGATTTGACACAGAAAATCAAGACGACCTCGAAGACTGTCCGGTGGTTATCCATGAAGAGAAAAGATATTAAAATTTTCGCTTTGGGCGGGAATAAGTATTCAATCCACATCCGAAATATGGGTGAGTCCATGAGGCCGCTCACAACAAATTAAATCTGATGTAAGATTATATTCAGTTGAAGAAAAAATCAAGGGTTATATTCGAGTCCTTCATAATCCACTCGCCGCAAGAAGAAGCCTTCAAATCACATGAAGGAACCAGTCGGAGGATTGTACAACGAGTTCAGAACAATGATTCAAGTTGGGGCCTAGCCGGAAGCATATGGTGGATCATGAATCACTCGGGAGCTCTTGTTGAATATATGAAACCAGTATCTCCATGGCCATTAGCGTCACTTGAGGAGAAGACAGCCCAAAGTGTACTTGCGCCAAGCCTTGCTGCCGTATGGAAGGGGGGTACATCCTATAGACGGTTACGTATATTTAGATATAAAAGATACAGTTGTAATCCGAGTCGTTGATAGGGTAGACAAAGATGTAAATTCTATCCTGTAACCGACAAGAATCTAATAAACCGATCGGAATCTCCTAACCGATCAGGACTCTGTAAGCCGCCCCACCCCCAGTATATATGGGAGAGGGCGGGCAACAACGTAGACATCGAATCATTGAGTAATCAAGCCTCATAGCACAACACACAGGATTAGGGTATTACCTCCATCGCTGAGGGCCTGAACCTATCTAATCCCTTGTCTTGTGTGACCTTCGAGTTCGAGATCTAGCGCCTGCCCCATAATTTTATTGCCGACTACCAAAGTTGACAATACCCGACGTCACGCTGAAGTTGCATGGCTAACGCAAGCACTAATGCGTGACGCACTCAGTGCTCAACGCGTGGCACGATCTGGTGCATCTGATCTAGATCAAGTGGCAGGGAACCACGGCGATGCGAGCACGTGGCGGACGCTCACACGACCACGAGGCAAGATCACAGCCCTTTGATATGGATCCTACGGCTGAGATTTTTGCGAATGACAGTGAGAGATGGGCGGGCATGCGCAGCAAGTCTGGCTGATATTGAAAGAATCTAGGCCCCTAATTTAATTTGGTTTTGGTAATTAATGACAAATGTGTTTAAAAGACTAACATTTTGGTTTGAGCATTTTGAAGAACAGGTTAGTTCCAAATGTCGACGAACATGAAAGCATGAAATTGATGAAGAAGAAAAACTAGCATCGTTGACAAAGTGACTCAGGTATAAAAGCTAAGGATTTTTCTTCTTAGTTTTATGCTGATCTCTGAGTTTGGAAGAAAAGATCGGATTGCTAGATTAGGCACCGTACTATAAAGAGGGGTTATTGCTGCTTGATTGATGTCAGAAAGATGATTAGAGGCTCAACATTTTTGCATTCAAATGGTCATAAGGCTTCCATAAAAGTAGATCATCTCTTATAATTAAAAGAAATAAAATTCTTTATTCTTGGGTGGAATGGGCGGTATGGCCAGGACCTATCAGGTCATACCGACCATCGGTGCGACCGAGGGCATCGGTGTGGAATTTCGAATAGGTGTTTTTCTCCAAAGAGGCGGTATGACGAAGGACCTCGGTCATAGCGATGAGCGGTATGACCGGCCCTATCAGGTCATACTGGCGATGATTCAACGATCCTTGGCGATCCATTAAATGCATATTTTTGACCGTTTCTCTCGAGGGCCGATCATACCGCCCGGCTGTGATGGCCAAGCCTCTCAGGGAGACTTTGGCCAACGGCCATATTTGGTTGGGGAGGGTTATAAATACCCCCCACCTGAATTATAGAGTTTTCAAGATCCTCATTGATGATATTTTGAGATCTAGCAAGTCTCATATACTCTTGTGTGCATTCAATTCACATTTTGAGAGAGTCAAGAGCAAAATTGAGTTGTGCAATTAGTGTTGAGCCTCTAGCACTAAATTCGACCTCAAGCAAGCGTCATCACCTTTTACTCTTGGAGGTTGCTGCCTCCTAGACGGTTTGGAGGTGTGTGGGATCGACGATCTTCTCAAAGAAGCTTGTGAGAAGACCCGATCGGTTGTGAAGGCAAGGAGCTCGCCTAACCGGAGTGGTGAAGGGCTACTACGAGTGATCGAGGAAGGCTCAAGTGGTTGGAGCCGACTTGAAGTGATTCAAGTCACCTCAACGTTGAGTAGGGGAGACCGGCAAGTCTCCGAGTCCACAGGTTAAAAAATTCTTGTCTCTCTTTCTCGTTTGATTTAATCCTATTGTTATTGTGCTAAATCTTAATCCCTAGAAAGTTGAGAATTCTAACTGTGCTTGAATTTACTCTTTGCTTTACTTAAATTGCATAAGTAGTTGCTAATCATTTGATATCATTGTTGTAATCTTGCGTAGATTGTTTCCAAAGCTTAGTTACCTTTTAAATTGCATATTAGTGTCAAAAAATTTAGAAACCTCCTATTCACCCCCCTCTAGTCGGCCCATCCTTGATCCTACAGAGATGGCTAGGCTGAGCCAAGGGCAAAACAGGCCATGGTAAGGGAATAGGAACAGGCCAGGGAACATTCAGCCCTAGGGAATTTTGGAAAATAAAAACTAATTTTTCAATTAATAAATTGCTAGAAATTCAAATAAATCCAAATAAATTTAAATAAGAAAAATCCCAAAACTTATAGAAAAATTCCTTACAACATAAGGAACCCAACTAAAACTAAGTTTCTTATGTTTGGTGTATAGATTAATCAAATTAATTCTTTTCCTTATTAGAAAAGTGAAATTAAGCTTTATTTAATTCGATAAAAATACAAATGGTTCTTTTTAATTTTCAAATTTTCCAAAAACTCAAAAAGTGGGATGTTACACTACAGTGTTTCACTTGTTACTTCTACCTACTATCGAGGAGGCTATTTCAGCTGTGGTGCAAGAGGAAGTTCGACTACGAATGATGAGGGAAACAACCCAGTTAGATATGCCTACACTGTATCTAATGATAGGGAGTGTTACAACTGTGGGGTAAGTGGATACCAAAGTCATGTCTGTAATCTCCCACGATATGGTGAAGGCTGAGGTGGAGATCGTGGTGGTCGTGGTGGTCGTGGTGATCGTGGAGGATGAGGAGGAGATCAGGGTCGTGGAATTCGAGGTGGAGGTCGAGACGAGGGCAGGGGTAGTCCCAAAACCAATATGTCTATGGCAAAAGAAAGTATATCTGTTACTCTAACATGCAAACAGGCTATGTAGGGTGAACAATGGCAGAAGGGCAAATCATTAGAGTCTCCTCAAAATTCTACAACAACACCTACCACCTCCTTTGGTAACATTATTGTAACATCCCAAAATTTTCCTAAATATTATTTTATTGCATAAATATGCATTTATGATTTTCTGGAATTTATTTGGATTTTTCTGGATTTATTTGAATTAATGTTAAATTAAGAATATTAACCTTTTATTCAAATCTATTTAAATCTGTGCAAAGTCAAAATAAAGTTTTACCAAAAATATTTTATTTGAGTCGAGAATGTCTCAAAGTATTTTGAGATTTTTAGGATTTTCTGATAATTTAATTGCCTAAAATAAACCAAAATATTTTACGTAATTATTTTAATTCAAAAATCGTTAAAAACCCCTGTGAACGATCTTGGGCTTGGCCCATGTCTTGTCGCGTGCTGACCTAGGGTGGCGTGACCGTTGGCGGAGACTCTAGAAAGTCGCGTCCCGTAGTTGGATCGCGATCGTAGGGCTACGTCGGGCCACGTCGCCAAGTGCGTCTAAGCGGTAAGTCGGGATCGTGTGGTCGGCGTGGGTCGTGTCTCATCGTAACCCTAGCTAATCGTAGCCGTTGATCAATGGCGGCGGATTAGATCTCATCGGGGAAATCGGTGCGTCCGTTGCGCCACGTGGGCGGGCCGTGCATCGTCTCGGCGGGGCGTAGCGCGCGCCGCCACCGAGAAGGACTCCGCCGCTCGTCGGTTAGGATCGAGCGCCATCGCGGCCGTCGAGGCTATTTAAGGTGGTCGCGACCTTCGAGAATCCTCATCGTGCGCTCTGACTTTTGGTCGGAGAGGTTTCGCGAGAATCGTCGTAAGCGCCCGGGAGCTTCGTCGGAGTTGAGTATTGCGATCGCGAGTTTTGCTAAAGAGCGTCGCCCGGTTTGTCAGTTTTCGGCGTTTGGGTCCCGGATCCGAGCTCGCGTAGGTGTTCGCATCGGCTACTCCTCTTCTTGGCGTCGGAACCACGCGGGCAGCGCGTCGCTCGGGTTTCTTCCTCGTCTCGATGGGTCTTCGCCGTCGCCATCGTAGCCGGGTGAGTTCGTGGCCGTCGGATCTGAGTGGGCGGAGGAGATTGAGCAGCGTCGCGTGCGTTTAGCGCCGTTCGATCGAATCAGAGCCATGGATGCTGCCGCGTGTGGCGCATCGGCTGCGGCGACATGCGACCAATCGGTCGGACGGCGTGTCGGCTCGTGTTGCGGCGCCGTGGACGCTTCTGCGGTGAACGGCAGGAGGTCCGTGGACGGGTCTATCTGCCAAGACGCGTGGCAAAATCGATTGGTTCGTCGGGGATGGCGCTGACATGGCGTCACGCTTGCATAATAATCGGTTTTTCGGTTTAAAAATAATTCATTAATTCGAATTTCTATTTTACGTAATTTGATATTTATTCAAACTTTTGCATCTTAACTTAGATTTGAGTGATTCAAATTTCTAAAAATTTGTAAAATTGAGATCTATTTAATGGTGAATTTTAATTTATTTTTGGAGTTCATTTGTCTCTATTTTGGTATTTATTTGCTTTTCTCTTTAGATTCTGCGTAGGCGTTGAATTGTGCGGCGCTTGGAGGAAGATTCAACAACTCAAGAACAAGCTCGGATCAAGATCGGGACCTATTCAAGGCAAGTTGTGCTTTGATCATGTTGAGCCCATGTTTATAAAATTGCTATATTTGTTTTACCCTATTGCATATTATTTCAAGTATACAATTGTTTCAAATTAAATTGGGACTAAGCTAATATACCAGATTGATTTATATCCTACCTTGTCATTTGTATGTCATGATCTATTGTCACCTAGATTGGTTCATTATAGTTGGTTAGTAATGATAATCAACATGGGATGGTTAGTCCGTATTAGTTGCTTAGCCATGCTACATCATCACATGTGTTGGAATCATTGATAATTAATCTTGATTAATGGAATATGGAACAATGTTATGAACTTGTGTGTCATGTGGGATCACGATGAGATTGAGTTGTTGTGGCGAGTCATGTCACATAATGATGTTGAATTGTTGATGGCACGTGGTGCTTGTAATCAACTTGGTGATAATCACTTAGATTGGGGCAAGTGACAAGGCGAGTATGCCAAGGTGGGCTGATGGGCGGAGGGTATGTGGATGTCTTGCCTTGATCACTCTAAGGACTTAACCTTTCAAGCCTTTGACTGAGTCAATCATGCAACCACATGTCGGTATGGGTCGACCTAGGTGAGTAATTTGCAATGTCTAACATTGGTACTATCGTTAGTCGGTGTGAGTTCGAGTTATGGTGTAATTCACATGGTGCAAGAGGGGGCTGGATGTAGTAACCGGTCCACGATGTTGAAACCTTAGCGGGTAGTCCGGGTTAAGCGGTATGCCTTTGTAAAGGCTTTGTTATAATCACTCACCTTGGTGGTGTTTGGTTGTATCACGTGGGTAAAGTGCATAACCTCTGCAGTGTGAAACTATTCGGATAGCCGTGCTGCAGTATTGAGCAATGCTCGGAATTACTGATTAAGGTTAGCTTAATTAAAATGGACAACTTGGTTGGGATGGCGAATGCCATATGGAAGATGGAATTTGACTTAGGATTGGAAACTTGGTTTACTTGAAATCTGAATCTATTTATTATTGTTATTTGTTTCTGATCTTTATAATCTATTATTGTATTTGTTCATAAATCTTTGCTTATTGCAAAATAGCCATAATAGCCTATTCGTTGGAATAAGCCTTGCATATAGTTACATAGAATTGCATTACATGCACAACTTGTTGAGTGCTTTAAGTACTCACCCTTGCCAACAACAATAATCAATAGTCGAAGAATCTACACATGTTGGAGGAGGTTCCAAGAGGGCCTGAGTCATTAGGGTCAAGCCTTGTCGGTTACTGTGGTGAGCGATGAGCTATCTCGTTTTCTACTTTCATTGCTTAATTATTAGCTTATATTTCGGTCTTGCCTGCGTGGCTTAATAATGTAAATCGGTCATAAGATCGTACATTTAGCTATATCAATAAATGAACTACTATTTCTATTATCGTTGAGTATGACATGATATGTACCGATGTTGAGTTGTGTGCACTA